>CM022762.1:8620673-8880673 GCA_012411365.1 Ameiurus melas | reverse complement strand
CGTGACTCTACATACCGAAGTGTCCTTGGGCAAGACACTGGACCCCAAGTTGCTCCTGATGGAAAGTTAGCGTCTTGGACAGTGTAAAGTGCTTTGGATAAAAAGCACAATATAAGTGTACCATTTACTTGTCATTTTGAGACTAGACTCCTGCAACATGCTCCTGGCAGATCTGCCTCTGTACACCATTCAACCTCATGCAACTGATCAAGAATGCACCTGAACAACTTGTTTTCAACCTCCCCAAGTTCTCCCATTGCTACACTCTCTCCACTGGCTTCCTGTAGCTTCAGACACTGATGCTTGCCTACAAATCCAAAAAGGGCCAAGACCTATCTACCTTAAAGCACTTTTCACACATCACACTGCACCACACTCCCTCCAGTCCTCTAGCACTGCTCTCCTGGACCTGCCTTCTTTCAGAGTACAAGTTAGACATGCATCAAGGCTATTCTCTGTTCTTGCGCCTGAGTCACTGGCTGTCTTTAAATGACTGCTAAAGGCCTACAGTACATCTTCATGAAGCATCAAAATGTCGAAATGTTTCTACACACTATACTAACCTCTCCAACAGAGTTTTTAGACTGATAGTACTCTGATAGTCCATGACCTCGTGAACCATTATAAGGACGTATTTATTGTAAAGACTTCAAAACACTTCTGTAAATTGCTCTGAAGAAGGGCGTCTGCCAAATGCCATGAGTGTAAATGTAAATTTAGCTAATAAAAACAAAAGAGTAAGAGTTTCTTTTTTCACTCACCATTTTGTTCAGCATCATTTTAATGAGAAATAGAAATAGTGGAGACAACAAATGCTGGACTCCATAATGCAATGCAATTATACAACGTTGTTGTGTTGTGTTACAGCAGAGAATCAGCTCAGCAAGTTAGCAGTCTACAAGATGACAAGCACAAAGGCATTGACTGAGGATGGAGGTATATGAAGCTGATCTGTTTGAACATATATCATATGTGTAAATATATTTCTAATGTTTCTTTGGTAATCATATTGTTCCAGGTTTTATAATAATAACTTTCACAGTTCACATTTACTTCAGATTAACTCTTTTTGTAGCATGTAAGAAAATGGTACATATTGAGAAATGACCTACAGGCTACTCTACCAGTTTAATAGGTATACTATTGTTTTATGTAAACTGTTTAATAATGAAAAAAGGCTTATACAGTGCTGTTAATTTATGAAAGACTGGAAAGTGTCCCTAGCCATCGTTGAGAGACAGTGTGAGATAAATGAATCTTTTACACACTTTGAATTTATCCCTGTGGTGCTCTTCTGACACTTTTTTAGTGGTCCCTTTGACTGTCAGTAGTGATGATGGAATTTTTGGACTGCCTTAGGCATTGGAGATAACAAAGCTCCTGTGACCACAGACAGGAGTGGACTACACATGCGCATGGTGTGTACACAAGGTCTGCACTGCCTACATAATATGGAATGTTATGAGACACAGAACTGGAGGTATTATTTGCTGTCCAGGGTGTACCCCGCCTTGTGCGCGATGCTCCCTCGGATAGGCTCTCTATATATATATATATACAGTATCTGGTGCATGGTGGCTTAGTGGTTGGCACGTTCGCGTCACACCTCCATGGTCTGGGGTTCGATTCTTTTTTTTGTTTGAGTTTGCATGTTCTCCCCGTGCTGCAGGGGTTTTCTCTAGGTACTCTGGTTTCCTCCCCCAGTCCAAAGACATGCATGGTAGGTTGATTGGCTTGTCTAAATTGTCCGTAGTGTGTGTGCCCTGCGATGGACTGGCACCCTGTCCAGGGTGCACCCTGCCTGGGATAGGTTCCCTGTGACCCTGAAGAAGGAATAAGCGGTAGAAGATGGATGGATGGATATACAGTATCTCATAAAAGTGAGTACACCCCTCACATTTTTGTAAATATTTGATTATATCTTTTAATGTAACAACACTGAAGAAATGACACTGCTACAATGTAAAGTAGTGAGTGTACAGCTTGTGTAACAGTGTAAATTTGCTGTCCCAAAATAACTCAACACATAGCCATTAATGTCTAAACCGCTGGCAAAAAAGTGAGTACTCCCCTAACTGAAAATGTCCAAATTGGGCCCAATTAGCCATTTTCCCACCCCGGTGTCATGTGACTTGTTAGTGTTACAAGGTCTCAGGTGTGAATGGGGATCAGGTGTGTTAAATTTGGTGTCATCGCTCTCACACTCCCTCATACAGGTCACTGGAAGTTCAACATGGCACCTCATGGCAAAGAAATCTCTGAGGATCTGAAAAAAAGATTGTTGCTCTACATTAAGATGGCCTAGGCTATAAGAAGATTGCCAAGACCCTGACACTAAGCTGCAGCACAGTGGCCAAGACCATACAGTGGTGTAACAGGACGGGTTCCACTCAAAACAGGCCTCACCATGGTCGACCAAAGAAGTTGAGTTCACGTGCTCAGCGTCATATCCAGAGGTTGTCTTTGAGAAATCAACGTATGAGTGCTGCCAGCATTGCTGCAGAGGTTGAAGGGGTGTGGGGTCAGCCTGTCAGTGCTCAGACCATACGCCACACACTGCATCAAATTGGTCTGCATGGCTGTCGTCCCAGAAAGAAGCCTCTTCTAAAGATGATGCACAAGAAAGCCCACAAACAGTTTGCTGAAGGCAAGCAGACTAAGGACATGGATTACTGGAACTATGTCCTTTGGTCTGATGAGACCAAGATAAACTTAAACTCAGATGATGTAAAGTGTTTGTGGCGGCAACCAGGTGAGGAGTACAAGGACACGTGTGTCTTGCCTACAGTCAAGCATGGTGGTGGGAGTGTCATGGCTCCTTTGTTTGTCTCTGTCCTGCCACTGGTGTGTTGCCTGATTGTGTTCACCTGTTTTATTTTAGCTGTAGATTAGTTTGCATTTGTATATCCACTGTGTGTCATTGTTGTAATATCGTTGTTTAACTTTATCTGCATTTTGATCTAAACTATAGACTCTATATCACATTCTGAGTTACAGCAAACGAATTCTGTCTCTACTCACTGCACATTATCAAATTTATCAAATTATATATAAGTATGTCACAGATGAAAACAAGTGTTAACACAACACAAAGCCATAATTCAAAGGTAATAACTTTATACACAATACCGATGACAAAAACCAGTGTTAGGGATATAAGTATAATGGAATTACAAAGTATGCTGCTACTCAGAGGCATTTTATTCGCAATAACGAAAATAGTTCTTTTCCCATATCTTAATGATCACCCCGGCTTGGTGCTCACAAGAGCAGGGCACAAGAGTTCCCTTTATCTAATTAGTATTGTGCTATGGGCTATTTGTGTCATCTTAAAGAATGATAATTATGTGTCACCTTTGCCGGGTGCGCTCAGTGGAACTGATTAACTCTGACACTTTGCACACTGCTTAACCTTCAGGACTGTTTGTAAGGGAACAATGCTTTTGGCTTTAGCTCTATAGCAGAATAGATGTGCTGTGAATCTAGCTTCAAGCAGTGAATATTAACAGGCAACATTATTATTCAAGTACATACGTATTCCATGATTTTCGTTTGGAAATATTGTTGAAATATTGGATTTGAGGTGTATAATCAGTCAGCTGTGTTAGGCTAGATATAAAACGAGATGCATTAAGACCCACTTATCAAACAGAAAAAACATGTGCAATAACTTAACTTTTTTTTTTTAAGCTTTACATACTAATATTTCATAACCCATACTGGCTTAAGGTGCCAATATTTCAAACACATCATAGAAGGAAGGTCTATTAAAACATGAATCCTAAAGTTTGCGAGAAATATGTGATTGTCTGTTCAAATGAATGTCCGATTGTTAGTTTTTCAACCATTGTGCTATTCAGACTGCCATCTCTTTGACGAGATCCATCACAATAAAGCCTCGGCTGCACTTCTGACATCTAGAAATGAAGGCAATGTTCTGTCTGTACCTCCCTTGGAAACGCAGCCAGACATTATAGGTGATTTGTCATTGCTGACAGGTGTTTTAGGCAGCGCTCAGTGGAGCCTTACTACCCTCTGTTCTCTGACACACACTGGGCTGCACTTCCAGGCTCAACTCATTTCCTCACTTATAGTCTGCAGCAGAGCATTTTCAGCCCTGGTTGGACTGTATTCCTGGAACAGATCAGCCCTGAAAACAGCACATAAAGCTTGGCTTAAAGGCAGCAAGAGCAATTCATTACATTTTAGCTGAATTCAACAGTGGCTCATTACCATAAATGTTGGTGAGGCAGGACAACATTAATAACAATGCAGCCTCAAACAAACTTAAGCCAATCGGCTATCATACTTGACTGATGCTATAAGCTCCTACATAGTGAATTTTCAGAGAAAACCCATATTAATCAGTTGAGAGTTAATAACAAATGGTCATCCAGCATAGAATCTAGCAGCTCATACTGTATTGCATGATTTTAGATGTACCATTCAACCATCAAGTGTGTTCCTCTCTGCATTGTTATAGTGTGCGAGGTGCACACAGAAAAGCTTATATCATTACCCAAGTTATCCAGGATTCAGCAAAATTTCCAGCTCTACTATTCAAAAACCACACAAAAGACCTGACCAAAAAATCAGGCATTGGAAAAGGGAGGTATATTTTTCTTATTTTTTCTCAGCCTTTGAATAGGAAATAAGTTCATTGTGTTACACATGTATTTTTCATATATTGATATTATCTACTCCATATCTGTGCTTTCTTTCTAGCGGAACATTACATTGAAACTTAAAGCTGGTATTTTCTATACATCGCTATCTAAATGTATCAGAAAAAAATAACTATTTTAAACCTTTTACATTTAGTGTCCCATAGTTCTGAGGACATTTTATATAATATTTATTGTATACTGTAAATGCTGCTACATATTTACATTTAAAGCATTTATCATACAGTGATATCTTGAATGTTTTAAAGTGCAAGTGTGACTTTTCTTAAAATGCAACAATTATGATTTGGGACAATATTTGAATGTTTCTTTGAATTTGTGAACCAATTAACAGACATTCTTCAGTCAGCATGCTCATTAAACTGATATATAGGACTTTATTCAAAGATGGCGACTTCAGTTCAAGAGTTATGTCAATTTTATGCAAGTTTACTTGGGGACAGTTACTCGTATTCACAGTGAGTTTATACACATACTTGAGCTGATATTCTTACAGCTGCATTCAGATTATGAAAATTATTTTCATGTGTTTCCCACACAACTGTCCAAGTAGTACTTACAACTGTAATTCCACTGGAGGTCTGAATAATGTTGTTTGCAATTTCGATACATAATTCAACAATTAATATATACCGAATAGTTTACTATATGTGAACATTTGAAAATAATGACTATGAAGAAGTCTTGTTAGAACTGATTATACGCTTTCTAGTGTGTAAAACTAGAAGAGATCCCAACAAAATCAGGACAAGAATTCAAACTTTTGGTACACAGACTCAGTGGGCTTAGGTGTTTCTAGGGTGCAAATTTGCTCTGGTAATTAGAACAGACTAACAGCATGAGGCTATAACTTACCAACAATTATTTAAACTACATGGTGTAATGTAAGTCTCAATAAAATTATTTTTAATTTCCCTAGAAATGAACACTTTTTAGCAAAATGTCTTTTAAAATATTTCATACTTACAGCATTTATCATACAGATTATTATATCATACACAACCTTTATCATATTACTGTATATATTTTTCTCAGATAGCCTTTAAGAATGCCTTTGACAAAAGAAGAATGTATTGAAATCATTCTCATGGCTGGATCAGGAAGCTGTCGCAAGGTTGCAACAGCTTTAACAGGAAACATGGCAAGCACATCACAGACAACACTGTTGCCATATTTTTTCCATTTTGAGTGCATAATTCATGAAACAAGGCAGGCTGCAGTCACCTTTATTGTCCGAGGTAAATTATTTGTGAATTAAACTAAAAACACGACCACATACCATCTCACACAGGCAAGTCACGTCATCAGTATGATGACTGTATCTGGATAAATTCTAATGGAAGCACTCATCAGATAATTTTGTGAGAATTATAACAATCAAGCACTTAGTATTCCAATCCACAACCACTGACTCCTGATAATATTCTCATCAGGAGGCTCGGCTGTCTCTGTATGAGCTTGTCCTGTGGAATTTGTAATGATTTCGACGACACATGTATCCCTTCATTAATGAGAATGGATGCTTTGGGATGCATAAATACTAGCCTGCTTTGACCCCAACACCTTATGCATCCAATTATGCATCCACCTTTCGGCTTGCTCTTGGATGAAAACTTTGCACAGGACCTTCAAAATAGAATTTAGGGAAAAAGTGGCAAAAGGTCCAGAATTTAATAATAAGCAGAATCAAAAAAGTGCAGAATAAATCACAACAGGCATAACATTACACATTAGGGCTTGCATAAGGGGGCTTGCACAAAATCTTAATAGCATGGAAGTTTGATTGTTCTTTATGAATGCACTGTTACATAAACTGAAAACAGCCTCTTATAAAATGATGTCTGGAAAGCAAAAAGTCATTGATTCATCTGTCCAGAGTGCATTATTCCAAAAGGCCTGGTCTTTGCCTATATGCTCACTTGCAAACTGTACTTTTTTTAAAGGCTTTTTTCCTGCTACACCTTCCATGCAAGTCAATCTCTTTCTGATTGTAGAAACATGCACTTTGACACGAACAGTTGCAAGACTTACTAGCAGATCCTGTGATGAAATTTTGGGTTCTTGGAGACTTCTATTTGATTCAGCCGGACTGCTCTTGGGTTGAATTTGCAGGGACAGTCAGTCCTGGACAAATTGGCAGTCGTTTGAAATCTGCACCATTTGTACATTATCTTCTTTATAGTGGAATGATGTATTTATTTTAATAATTATTTTTCAATCCCGAAAAACAACCTTTTTTCTGAAGACCTTACAGAACTCTTTAGATCTTGGCTAGATGACACCACATACCTCATTAACAAAGGGGACACCAGACACTAAATATGAGAGGGGTATAAATAAGACAGGCCCCACTTGCACATCCTAAGCAGGTTCTAATCACTGGCACCCAATTTTCAGCACCTGATTCTAATTTTATGAATTTGAAGGTGTGATATATGGGGTGTATGGGGTGTACTTACTTTTTCCATGTGTCTGATCTTTTTTTGCTTTTATTTGTTGTTGTCGTTGTTGTTGTTTTGTTAATTTAAATTGGAAAATTACTAGAAAATGTACATTTTATGTGCTGTTTGACAGAGTGTATCTACTTTATTTCTAGACACTGTTTCAAAGAGGATCAAATGTTTGCTTGTCCAAATATGTCAAAAAACGCTAAAGATTTTACTCTCGTAATGCATCTGTAACACTAAAGAAACACAGGAGCAAATTTATATTCTCAGAGCTGCAATTAATTGGTATGCATCCCAAACCACATCTAAAGAGGCAAAGTTACTTCTTCTGCTGAGTTTTATGCTCACTAACAATGTTATGGAAATGTAAATTGTTTTGCCAAACGATTTCTTTAAATCAGCAGGTTATGAGTTGGATCATTTCTTGACTTCGAAAATCCTACTAAATACACTAAATAGGAATTATACATGCCAAAACTTCCAGAACTTCCACTTTGCATGTGAATGATTATTAGATGTAATATTGTGACAAACTAAAATATTCGTCTTGTTCTAATGTCTGCCTTTTATATAATAACAATGACCTGACTTATCAGCTTGCTTTTCATCTCACCATCAAGCTTTTTGGAGTGACAGAGCATTTTTTTTAGGTATTGACGGCTAATGTGTAGTATATTATAAATCGCATGCACATAACCTGATTTGCATGGGTGCCAGATACTTGGAGACAAAAAAGCCATACTGTGTCCTTAATGGTTTTATAATGAGACCATCTGGTGTGGATTGCATACCTCCTTTTTGGTTGATATACAATCCCTGTTATTGCATGAAATGTTCAGCTGACTGTTTTGGAGTGATTAATGCAGTTCTACTGCTGGGCTTCTTATTCCATGATAGAACTATTTTACTGCATCTTCACAGACAGAAGTTGAATCTCATTTGGCTGGAGCTTTGCCTTATGGAAAACTGACTTTCCAAGGCGAATTGTGAATACTCACTATGAAGTCTGGTGAAGTTACACCTAGCAAATTCAATTGCTAATGAAGAAGCAATGCAAAGTAGGCTTTCTAGGCTTAGCCTGCAGTTTGTTTCTCATCAATGCTCATTTGCCACTTCTACTTAAAAATACTGAAACATTGTGCTGTTTTGCCACAGGATAATGTAGCTTGAAAATTAAGTGCTTCTCTGATGTGGATACACTGACACGGCTTTTATGTCCTTTCGAATATGGATTCCAGACCATGTTTCAGGCAGCTGAACTTGACCCAGCAGTTTCTAAACCGCCTGACTGGTGTACTACTACCTGTAGGTCTCTTCATGTGAGATGTGGGATTTTTTTATTGCTTATTTTGTGCATGCGCATCAGCAGTTAGGGCTGGCTTAGGCCCTGTCGCCTGAGGCACGTAAAACCTCTCTGTGTGGCTTGTTCTTTGTTCACAGTAAACTGTTTCATGGCCTGTTTCTATGTCCAGAAATGCACAGTCTGTTTCAACAGGGAAAAAACAGCCTGCCAGGCTCAAAAAGACATTAGCTCCTCTTTAGACTGTTGAACACATGCCTGCATAACACAATCTCATGGACACTCTACTTCTCCCATTCCAGAGACAAATTTCCTTTTTTGGTATATCTGAAAGATTGTGTAGAACTGCGTGATAGTTCTGGACAAAACCCTTGATTCAGAGGAAATGTTACAGCTGTAGTTCTTTCATCATTAGTTTCATCATTTCAACAAGGCTGATATGTTGCGTCTCAATTCTCCTACTAATATGACTCCTACGTATGAGCTAAATGTATGTACTCTTTTTGAGAAGAAAAGTCACTAGTACTTTTTTTATTTGAAGCTACCTAACGTTTTGAGCTATGTAACACAGTGCAGTGCTAAGCTAAGAGTGTCCAGCTATGTGAACAAACAACTCAGGGACGGCTAGCATAAATTACCTAGCAGGGCTTAGTCCCCACTGTCTTTCAAAGATAGAAAGACACCAATTTAATGTTATGTGCTGTTAACAAATGTCTTAACATTGATTGTTTGGGATTTTTGTGGAACCAAGAGCAACAGTACCATCAATAGTCAAAAGAAAAATATACAGTATGATATGAAGAAGCATGTCTGGGGCTGATTTCTTTTTAGCATGTCAATGTAATTACACAAAGTAGAGTAGAGAGAGCTTTGCTGTCATTCTAGGCATAGGAGTGGGTAAATGATAATACCATAATTAAATAGCACTGGAGTTTATTCTCTAATACAGAGAATATTACTGGCGCTTTATTGTTAATAGGCAACAGAACACAATGTTTACATTTACTTACAAAGAGTGCATGCAGAATGTTCTGAATACAACAGTCTGATTGTGTTTCTCAACATCTCATTTAATGGAGCAGCAAGAGAAAAAGTTCCTATCTTAACTTATGGTATTTATTATATATTATTTCCATAATTCATTAATTATAATAAAATATACTACTACTACTACTACTAATAATAATAATAATAATAATAATAATAATAATAATAATAATAATAATAATAGTAATGATAATTTATCATTACATGTATTATTATTGATCTGTCAGTTAATCAAGTTTGACTTTATCCATGATGGAGAGGGAGATGGTGAGAATGCGAAACCCAATTACCCATGGCTTTACTTGTTGAAGTTCATGTGCTTTAAGGAATCAAATAATAAATCTTACACCTTTATGTGTAATCTTTGCAAAACAAGGGATAAAATACTTTGTCCAATACTTTGATTATAAAACGACATCCAAGAGTTTAAGAACAACTTTAAGGACGCATATAGAGGTGAGTACGATTGTCATTTTACATATACATTTACATTTATTCACTTAGCAGACGCTTTTATCCAAAGCGACTTACAAATGAGAAAAAAACAAGCTATATATATATATATATATATATATATATATATATATATATATATATATATATATATATATATATATATACATATATATATACAAACAAAGCAATATATAAAGCAGAGCACAATAAAAGTAGTGCTACCATACAAGATCCATTAATTGAGTTCCAGAAGAAATTGATTTTAAATTGATAAGTAGCCTAATGTGCATATTATAAGTATCCAGAGTAAACCTCCGAAGCACAGAGAGAACATGCAAACGTTGTGCACACAGGATTTCAACAGGCAAGACAGGCATCTGCTTGGGGCCCCAGACTGTTATGTCTCAAAATGTTGCATCCGCAGTGACAATGGATGACTTGCAATTACATGACAGTTGGAAACCTCCTGAAAGGGGCCCCATGACATTCCTGTTGACTTTTTGGTGGTTATATTTTCAGAAAACAACATCAATGAAGGAAAATGAAGAGGACTATTCCATCAGGAAGAGAGAATGAAAAAAAAGAGAATGAGGAAAAAGAAAGCGAGACAGTGGTAGGTGGTAAGATAATGGTTGTTTAAGTATAACAGTAAATAACTGAATGCTGTTATTTAGTCTAGCCTTAACTAGTCTAATGGGGGAGACATTTGGATTACTTCAGCTAACGTTAGCGGAATAATGGCATTTATTCTTTCAAGTTTTTTGTTAGTGAACCTACCTGGGATAACCTACCTGGGAGATACGTACAATTACATAGAAATTATACAGTGAATTATTAAACAAATCAAAACCACACACACACATACATACAAATATATATATATATATATATATGTATATATATATAATTTTTAGTAGTCTTTTGACCCCCCTCCCCCACTAACAGTCACTTGGTTTTTAGCCCTTTCACAAAAACAAAATGCTGTTTTACAAAGAACTAAAGCATTGTGCTTTGTTATATTTAAATAAGGACTTTCTTTTTTCATATTTTTATCTATCTCAGCATAGAGATGAGCTAAAGTTCTATGCTTTCTCTATGCTACACTGTCTATGCATCGTCCATTTGGACTTAAGTGGCCTTAATTTTAAACTAAGCCTTCATTTAATCCTTGTTCTACTTGAAGAATGTAGATTCTTCCATCCATTCATCTTTACTAACTTCTGTTTAGGGTTGTGGTGAATCATATAAAACAAGGTGTGTGTAATACAACCTGGGAGGGTGTATTATCTCTCTCTCTCTCTCTCTCTCTCTCTCTCTCACACACACACACACACACACACACACACACACACACACACACACAAACATTCACAATACATAGTGTCTAAAAGGCCCTTTTCAAAATGACGTCAGAAAACTTCCGCAAAGCAGTGTATAGGTACTTCTGTTTTACCTTACACGTGCTGGATATTTCAGGAAAATGCAGGAACGCGCTAACTAAAACAACTAAGTTTTTGAATAATACTAATAATAATGTTTACGTATTTACGGGTTCTAATATTTTGATTCCTTTGATAACTTTAATGAACATTTCCAGATTACAATTCTTTAATGTATAACTGCCTTGGATGGGAAAGTAGACTAGCTAGAAGCAACAAGAAAAATATGCATCGCTCTCTTTACTTTTTATATTAATGTATAATCGCTCACCTCTGCATCTGCAGCAGAACACAGCAATCAGAAAAACCTGAAAGTGATGAGCCTCTTCATTTTTCCTCATGGACCGTTGACCAAAGTCCTCTCACTATCACCTCCTCAACAACTACATTCAAAACTGTATTCCAATGCAATGTTTTGGTGAAAGAGCACAACATTAACCATGAATGTGTTACTGACATTTATCTAACAATACACAATCTATAGCTAACATCAGTAATATGGAAACACGATTGCAACAATAGTTTGCAGTCTGTATTATAGTAAATTAATCAAGAATAAGGACTTCTATATGCATAAGAGAAAGCTAAGAAGCACCGTTATCCTAACTCCTCCGCTAACGTAAGCTGGGCTGCACAATATAAAAATGCTTACATTCATAATCAAACAGGTACTGCTCAATGAAGAATTTGTATCCTTTATCAGGTTTAGAATGTGTCGTAAGTGAAAATTTGTCTGAAGTTGCTGTACATCCTCTAGACATATTTCTGGCAGATATAGAAGGAACTGGGTAAACTCTACAGCGTTCCACTATGCTGGCAGAAGTAACCATACACCGCTTTGAGTCAGAACGGAAGTTGCGTGACTTCATGTGAAAAGAGTCTATACACAATGAGGTGAGAGGAAACTATAACTAGTTCTATAACTAATTCTAGTTTTCTGTAAATACACATTGTTTTCTTTACACCCCATCTAGTGAGGATTTATACAGTAATTCTTTGTATAAACAGAGCGTTCATTGTCTGGAGTAATAATCCTACATTATGATACAATTAATTACGATGCATCCATGGGTAGCAGTGGGCTTCTGCACCACGAGACATGGGTACAGATAGTGCGCACCATGTGCGATACAAACAAAGTGTTCTGGCTCATAGGGCTTCATGTTTCTTTCTGGGGAGATCTGTAATTGCTTTTGGCTCAGTTTTGAATTTAAAAAAAAAACACCATGTTCGTATTTGTCACATCTTTTGAGGTTTTCCAGCGGAAATTATGAGTAGTTGCTCCTAAAGTGTTTGTGTGTCATGGAAGATTAGATGTCAATAATGTATGTAAGAAACTGAACATAATCCTGAAGTGCTTTCCAAATGCTGGAATAAAACACAATGGGGCTGTGCCATTAAAGGAATATAATAAGTGATTGATTAAGATCCAACACGAAGCTGAGTTACTGTTATCACCCCAAAGTAGGTTATTTTCCAGTAACAGCACATCCCGAAGTGCTTCATTTCTTTTATGCCACAAAAATTTGCCTATGATTACACTTTTTAATTTATTAATGAACAACACATTGTACTTTTGTATCCATTTATTGTTATATTTAATGTTGTGGATTGCCTTTTTTTTTCCATGTGTTCCTTGTCAAAACGTGTTTGTTTTTAGTAGAGTTTCGCTACTGTTTAGACTAGTCAAATTAAAATCTATCTGCTCCTGATCTCTTAGTGACCTTGCTGTTTTTAGGTCAATCAACGAGATGCTAGATTAGCACAGGCATCTGTTGGCTCATGCATACAAGCTTGTGCAATAAATGCTCTCCATTGCATGGGCAGCTCATCAAGCTTCATGTGTGGGTTGTTTTTTTTTTTGTTTTGTTTTTTACCCTGCTAACCTGGTAGCTTGTCGCAACAGGGGAAATCATGCTAAGAGTAAATTGGTAACTAAACTTGGGGGAAATGGGACAACAATACAAAAGTTCTTCAATCAAAGCCTCATTTATTGCATGCATACATATTTTTAAAGTATCCACAAATATCCATAGTTTTATTTTACTCACACTACTAACCATTATAATAGGTGTAAAATTATTTAGAAATATAAGTGTAAGAAAATAAAATGCAAATGTGTTAAGCACAATGGATTAACAGCCATATTTAGCTGTAGAGTGAAGACAGTATTTTCAAACACTTAAATACTCCTCTAGATTTTCATGTAAATCTATTCATTGGGACTCTCTCTTTCTCTTTGGATGTGGCTTGTGTTAACCTCCATGCCCTATACCCCTGCAGACCTGACCTCTACCTTCAAAGCTGGCTGGCACTGAACCAGAGGGATGGATCTATGGTGGGGAGGAATGATGAATAACAGATGTTTCTTGATTGCTCGTGCCATTTGTCATACACCTGCCTGGCTCTGACTGCTGAGACCTCGACACTGTGTCACTGTCTCGGGCTGGATGGCCATAGTCCATCGTGCCATCTCAGCAAGGCTCAGCTCTCCAGATCCCTGCGCTTCGATTGAGTCATATTTCTCCTCCCAGCGCTAAATAAAAGAAATCTGGACAGCTGGTGTTTTTCTTTCTTTTGCTTTTTGACTCATGGGTAAGGTCAAATAGATAGATGCGGCAGTGTGGCTTTCAGAGTAAGCAGCTCCAGGGTATGACTGTAATGGCTGAGTTATGGCCTCCTATAGTGCAGGCTAGAATCTGAACAGAAAGCCACTAAGCACCATGCTACTTTAGTTTGATATTTCTGTGCTTGCTTTGCACTACGAGGATGCTTGTATTGATCAAATATTTACTCTTTATGGTATATATCAGCTTTAAAAACAAACACACAACAATTAGGAACACTGTATGCTGATGTATGTTTTGAAAGCAAACAGAAAGTCACTGTTGTCACCTCTAGTTGTTGGTTATTAATATGCAGAGTCACATTAGAAGAAAGCAATTATGATTTAGAGAATATGTGTGTGTGTGTGTGTGTGTGTGTGTGTGTGTGTGTGTGTGTGTGTGTGTGTGTGTGTGTGTGTGTGTGTGCGTGTGTGTGTGTGTGTGTGTGTGTGTGTGTGTGTGCACGCGCATGGCGCCCTGCGATGAACTGACAGTGTACTGCTTCTTTCTTTGCACATCTAACAAGCACTCATGTATTTTCAGGCTAAAAGTTGAGGTTAATCTGCCATTTTCAGGCTAACTGCTACTATACATTATGTACCTAAGACTGAATTTAAAAAAAGATAAGAGGTTGTTACACAATGCTATCTCACATAACATGATTATCCACTTTACCACATCTTTATTCCTTCACATTCTAAAAAAAACGGTGAAAAAGGGTTTTTTCCCTCCTGATGGCCTGCATGAAAGTGTTACTTCGATATCTGGAGCGTGTAGATTTTAAGTGCATCATTTTCTTTTTCAGCTGTACAGAACAAGTCAAAACAATTTGCATTGATTATAAATGATGCAGTCTGTAATTTTAAGAGTAATGAGCTTGCAAATGCTTGATTGTGACTCTAAATTAGCAGGAACATGAAGACTTATTTTTAACACTATAAGCACCTTTTTTGCAAGTGCTATGTGACTATCTTTAGATGTACATTGAAAAACCATGCAGATGAAGCTAATGATGAAAGAACGTGTCGTGAAGTCTGTTCACATGACCTTCTGCATTGTGCTAAGTGGATGTTATTAGGTTAGCATTTCTTGGTTATCATTTAAAGAACAGTGATATATGGTATTTGACAGGCGTTCTCTATTTGTAGACTGAACCTTAGGATTTAAATGGGATTTTTACACTGTATACTTTAATATTTGTAATACTGCCTTTATGCTGAAGTTTTCTAAAATGGAGCTACTTGAACAAAGTGGCACTTTGAGGCTGCGGCTCATCGGCTCCATCGAACAACAGGCGGCGTGATTAAGCTGTCGGCGTTTCTCCGACCTGCTCAAAGGAGCTTTAGTAGAAGGCAATTACGATTTTGATTAGACATAGTGATAGTGAAGACAGTGGGGTGTGGAGCAGAATGGTGACCACAGCAGACAAACTGAACTGGAGTTGTGTGTCTCATCTTCTCTAAATGATAAAACTCATGTCTAGTTATGATGGCTTAGTGGTTAGTACATTTGCCTTGGACCTCGAGGGTTGCAGGTCCAAATCTCACCTCTACCCTGTGTGAGTGGAGTTTTGATCTTGTGCTTTGAGGGTTTTCTATGGGTACTCTGGTTTCCTCCTTCCCCATTCCAAAGGCATGCATTGTAGGCTGATGTAGGCTGCCTTTTCCAAATTGTCTTTAACATGTGAATGTGCATGTGCCTTGCAGTGTGTTTGTCTTTTGTCTACGTTCTCTCACCAGCATCTCCTTTTTTCTCTCTTAAAGTTAATGAGACAAAAAAAAAGTGGAGCTTGTCATTTTACAGAGAAAGTGTGAACTCTGTCCTGAAGGCTGGGAAACTTGCTGTAAATTATGCTTTTCTTGGGTTTAAAATTAAATTGTATTTTATCTTAACATTCATATGATATACAGTATACTATATACAACTTGAACTTTTCTAGATTTCTAGCTATCACACAACAGCCTCTTAGTTCCAGTGAATGGAATTTATAATGCTTTTATTAACATACTTTTGGCCAAATAGTGTATGCTGGACCAAATATTTTAAAGGGGTGGCATAGCGATATAGCCTGTAGCATTGCTGCCTCACAACGTCCTGGTTTGATCATGAGTTTAGTTTACTGTCTGTGTGGATGTTATCCTGTGTAAATGTGGGTTTCCTGGGGTTTCTCAGTTTCACCATGGAAGACACCAGGAAAGGCTTCGGATTCACTAGGACACTGACCAGGATAAATTGGTTACTCGAAATGAATGAAAGAAAGAATGAATGAATACCATGGTTGTATGTACTGAAACAGGGGTGGTTACCCTGCATGGGAAGCCTAGCAGGCAGCTTAGTTAAGAATATGTAGTCCAAATGAGAACCAGCTGTATAAACAAGACATCCTATAAAAGCAAACAGACATCCTGTAAACGTTTTTTGTGATTTGTTTTGGTTCTTTGCTGATGACTATGAAAATAAAGCCTAAATTAGTGCCTGAAGCTTGTGCAAAGACATGATGAAGTTTTCATTGTTATTGTCAATGGAATTCATATACTTTTTGACCTAAAGTATGTTGACACCTGACCTTCATACCCATATGGGAGCCTTCCCCAAACTGTTGACACAGCAGTTGTTGTGGTTCCTGCTTGATTGGAATGAAAGCCTGCATCCACACTGGTCCATTGCAGAGAAGATTAGACAACCCTGTGCTAAGCGTTCAGACACCTCCAAATACCCATTTCAGCTAGACGTATTATTAAATAAAGTACAGAACCATTTGCAATCACTTGTGCATTTGTTAACACTGCTACACTTTAGTTAAAATGTTCATGAATGAAAAGGTTCAAATAAATACAGAAAATATATTTTTTTCATTGTTTGTGAGAATAGTGTTATTGTCATTGGCTGATTGACTGTTTTACCCATAATGCAACGCAACAAGTTTTAACACTGGAAAATGGATGGAATGTGTTGGTGACATCATTGAAATGATGCCGTAAATATACATATTTTATATATATAAATATATATTTTATATATTTTAAAGGTTCCCTGTGCACTGTCAGCTCTTCTTATTTTATAGATCAGTTTGCTATTAGCTAGCTATCGGTACAGCTACAAAAGCACAAAGGAATGATACAAAATGATAATTTCTAATGACCTTTTTCTTAATGACAGTATCTGTGGATGTTCTCAAGCTTTCTTAGAAAGTTTGTATTTCAGAAAGAAATTACATACAAATTATTCTCTGGATTCCATTCCTTATATATTTTATGACCTCTGTTTTTGTCTCTTTAAATGTGCACAATTATATTAAAATCAGGTTCCCAGTTTTGTATTTTAAATGTTAATTCAGCTACTCTGCAATTTGTGTCCATGAGCTGATAACTACATCAAAATGGTGAGTATTTGATGTTCTTTTATGACAGTGAAAAGCACCAACAATTCATTTAAATAATTCAGTGTCTAAGAAATCAAATGCAAATGTATTCAAGAACTCTCTGGTTTGGTATCAACACTATTTGTGTTTGTGTTTCTGCAACTACTAACAGTTCGAAGGGTGACTCCAATCACATACAATTATCCCACTTCCTCTTTTATTTACAACTGGGAATTATTAGCAGGAAATTACTAAAAACAACTATGTGATCTCACTATTTATGAGATCCTAGTATTTCAATAGACTAAATTGAGATGGGGGGGATGTTTTTCATAGAGAGAGCAACAGCACAACTGCAACCAATTACCATTGCTAATAATGTCATGTCCCATGAGATTAAGGCAATATCATTACTACATATTGCATCAAACAACAGGCAAGAACTGGATATGGGTCATGCGATTGTCCTCTCGGAGAAACTGCATCACAAATATCTAAGTATATGCTTCTTATTGTGTATTAATTCAGTTAAAATCTGAATCAATACACAATTTTTTTAATCATAGGTCCAGCAACCTGAGAAAGAAAACTCTTCTTATTGACTTGTAATATAACAAACTCCAATTGGGTTACAAATTTCTCATTGGTGCAAAAAGCACATTGTTTCTATGGCTACTCTTTCCTTGAAATAGCCACCTGCTGATCAAGGACATGGTCAGGCTTTGGGTAGGACCTATTATTACTATGCAAATTAATTAGCTTGAACAGATGCTATACAATGGATGCATCTCTATGAGCTCCCTAGTGAAGTAGTCAGGACATTGATCAGGGAGTCCGCCATTTTAAGTCTCAATCGCAAAATCCATCCAGTGCACTGGAACATTTGCTCCCTAAAAAAATCCCACAGTGCACCACAAATCAGTGCACATCGATGCTCATTATGTTCCCTTACTGGAAATGACATCATATTTTTCACCTTGTTATCATTGTAG
Source organism: Ameiurus melas (assembly GCA_012411365.1). Lineage (NCBI taxonomy): Eukaryota > Metazoa > Chordata > Actinopteri > Siluriformes > Ictaluridae > Ameiurus > Ameiurus melas. Next base: position 8,862,340 of record CM022762.1, on the reverse strand, counting down.
AGCTCAAATGTTTACTTATGTTAGTGATTTTTTAACTTTATTTGACATTCCATATACGGTTTGTTTGATTATAATAACGTTTAAGTGTTTAATAATTTTAAAAAATCCACTAGCTAGCCTACGATCCTGCAAGTGAAGACTGCTTGAAAAAACCTTTATATTTCAACATAAGCATGAACACATCACTAGATAGGTAGTGAACACAATCTAGTTAAAATTTATTATTAATATTTGTTTGAAATGTTGCATGGATATGTAACAGAACAATCAAAGTATTTTTCATATATGTACTTTAAACAACGTAAAAAAAAATTTTTTCAGAAGATATCGGTCCTTCCTGTTGTTGATAAATGCCAGAGATGACAATTTCCACAAGTACGTAGTTGTTATAGTCAGATATTCAGTTAACAGTGTCCCAGTGTGTAATGAGCCACGGTCCTTACCAGTGCCCGAACCCGTGTACACGATATATCGATTCACCACCTAGGGAGCTGATTGAGACACATTAAATCTTCTACCAGGATGTAGAAACAATGACAAGTGTGTAAAATACAGTACGGACTTGTTATGTACCTCTAATGCTTATGAAAAACACAATCACCTCACATTTATTGAGCAAAAATGTACATCCTAGCTCAAATAACCTGAATGAGAGAACAACACCACTCATAGCCGAAATGGTAATTTTGCAAAGCTTCATCACCACAGACATTATCCAGAAATATAAAGACTATGGGTACACACCAAGAATTCAATACCTACTCATTTTCAGGTTGTTATGAAATTACATAATTAGCACTTCAGTTGTTTTAGTTAAACACTTTATGGAATAGTTCATTTGACTTCTGGGTAAACATAACACAGGACTGGGCAGCACACTGGACCTTTGACTTGCCCAGTGAACTAGCTATTGAACTGCATATTTCCCTGAATATATCCATATGTGATTTTATCATACAGTATACTGTATCATTAATAAACAACATCTAACACACTGAAGCCCAGTATGTATTCCATCATGTATCCAGCTATGATCATTTTGCCTCAGCAACAACCAAGTAAATGCAAACTCATTATTCCTCATGCACCTGCACTAATCTGAGATACACATTCTGACATTTGCAAAAGCTCAAAAGATTGTCTAAACACTACGGTTTCTTTTTCAAATGCATGTTCAAAAGTGACCCACAGGCCTTGGAGTGAGATTAAAAACTAATTTTCTGATGCTTATGTGAAGTTTTTTTTGGCAACAGTTCCAGTGTAACAGCTCTGCAGTCATTCATCGAGACTCAAAGGACACACACGGATGTCAGTCAGAGATGGAGGTATAATGCATTGAGGAGTGATTTGGGGGCAGCACTTTTTATTGAAGCCTCTTATCATTTACTTATTGAAAGGTGTCATCCTCTAATGTGGGCATGCAAAGTCCCAAAAGATCATCTTAGTGACAGAATCGGTGCTTTTCTCCCTTGCTAAGGTAAACTTAATAGGTAGGTTCAAGTTAGTCTTGAGTGAGGATTGAGGTTTGTATTGATGGGAACAAATGGATTTGGCCCTTCCTTTGCTTCATTCTCAAGAGAGCTAAGTTCACACCATTGCTTCAGAGAATCCTTTTGTGTGAAAGATGTACTGTGGTCCACAAAATTAGTGCTCTGCAGTAAACAAAGAGGACTGCACTTCAGAGAAACCTGACCGGCTAAGCCAGTCTATTTATAGTCTTATCGATGTCAGGGATGAGCGTGTCCTGTCTTAAAATCTTCTGGATATAAGGTTGAGAGATTTTGGTATTAGCTTCCATTAGTGATGCAAGCTGCTTGCAGAAAAACAAAACAAAACAAAAAAACATTTCATAATGTGGGTTATGCTGCACCCTTCTGCTGCACTGTGTGGATTAATTAGACAGCTGCAAGTGACAAGTTAATATGTTCAATTAGAATTTAACTGGTCCCAAACCACATAATGCACACTAAATATTATGTCTAAATGGTAATGACACCATTTGTATACTGACACAGTATTTAGTAGTGTGTCATTTGGGCTGCAGCCCAAGTATCCTCAACTTGGCAGATACAACTATCTGTTGCAGAGGTGCCAAGAGCTATGCTTTAACTGTAGTGATGGAAAATTTTCTATTATGCTGCGCCTTTGAAGAAAACTTTACGTTCTTCTTTAACTCCTGTAACCCAATGAACTGTCTACAACATTTTGTCCTTTTATAGCAGTTTCCTCATTTGAGAGAGTGGCTCCATGGAAAACAACTCTCTCTATATATTCGCTTTTTAGACTTTTGCTGACTGGACAAACAACTTCTATTTTCAGGACTGGCTCTTTGCACAATAAGGTATGGCTTTGCTATGTTAGAAGGCGGAAATTTGCTCATCACCAAAAGCATTTGTCATTAAAAGGATTCAATCCTGACCGAGGTTATTTGACTCTTTTCTGTACAAAATTATCCTAGACTAGATACTTAAGGTAAAAAAAAAATCTAACAGTAGTGTTTAACCATTTTTGAACCCTTACTATGACAATATGAGAGGAATCTGAAAAATATACATTTTCAGAAAAAAATCCAACCTGCAACACTCTTATAAATAAATAAAATATATTATTGGTCTGAGTAAACACAAATAAAATTTACCCAGTGGAAAAGGCAGTTCACTGAAGGGGAAAGGATGTGGGACATTTTCTCCTGCTCATGCTATCTGTTGCATATGATTTATGATTTAGCATTTAGCATTTATCAGTCCCTGCCGGATTTAGCGATTTTGCTATTTTGCGATCACATAAATTAACACAAAAACAAACAAACTTCCCAATATTCGAGCTACTTGCATTTATTTATTTATTTATTTAATTACCACAGATTTTCTGCAGATCTGGGCCAAGACACATCATGTGACATTATCACAACGTGAATTTAGTCAAGGCCTTCTTTGATTCACGTGCATCGAACATGAGTACAACTATATGGTCTCATTTACCAACAAACATCACTGCGAAAGAAAATTGTGCAAATGCAATTTCGCCAAATTCAAGTAGTAAACTGCAACCAAAAAAAAGCATAGTTGCATTGCAAAATCTGAGGAATGCCACAGCAAAATCACTTTTGGCTTAATTTGCTAAATTTAGTTTTGTGAACCAACAGAAGATAAGAGGGTGGGGCTATAGTGCAGTTCATCATTAATGCTGTGAGCACTAAGCGTTCTCATCTACTAACATACACTAGGGATATTGTGGTACAAGTTTAGCCTGTCTGCTATCATTTTCTTTTTAGCAATGTTGACACCTCTGCTGCTGCTGCTGCTGCTGCTCTAATTTCCTTTGTTGTACAGAAGTTTTATAAAAAAAAATAACAACTTTAATGCACATCACTGTGACGTTCCACTTACTGAGTAAATGAAGAAGCAAAACCTCTCACCTCTCAAACAAGAGCTTGTCTTTTAACTAGCATGCTAATATTTATTTCTATTGATGTCTGCAGTCTTTTCACACTTTGCTAAATTGATCTTTCAGGGCTATCTCAAAGCAGCAGAGAATCAACCGAGCAAGCTAGCTGCTTACCTATTTAACCTAAACACTTTCATTTTACCTGCGCTCTTCAATGTTTCATACAGAAGTGAGGCCAATGGTCATGAGCTAGCAGGTTAATGTTAGCTAGCTTGTAGATTATAACATGGTTCAGCCTAAAGATCATTAAGATTACTGAGGATGGTACCATTTAAAAACCATAAAGATGGCTTTGGACCTTAATAGATATGAACAGTTATGCTATGATGGCTTAGGACTACAATTGCCATAAGCAGTTTTGCACTCAAGCATCCATCAGTAAACAGTGGAGAAGTTCAACAAACAGACTTCATGTAAAAACTGGAAGGAATTTTCCTGGTCACACAATTGTACTATTTGAACATATAGTATTAGCACATTTGTAGAAAGTGCAATTATAAATAAATAATTCCCATCAGGTGTCACCCAGACAAGGATGTGCTCCCTTTGAGTCTGATTCCTCTCAAGGTTTCTTCCTCATATTGTCTCAAGGACTTTTTCGCCTCTGGCTTGCTCATTAAGGATAAATTGATACATTTAAAATCTATTTATATATTTTTTCTTATATTTCTGTAAAGCTGCTTTTGGAAGAAGTCCATTAATAAAAGCATTATACAAATGAATAAAATGAATATACAAACCTCTGTTATATAATCTGTGTATTTTGTATTCAGATACAATGTGTTGTTGTTGTTGTTGTTGTTTAGCTAATTAGCTGATGTTTAATCAGCTCTGTGTGAAGCTTGACATCTAAGGCTGATGCACAGTGACTTGTGATGTACAGTATCTGAGAAGGTGTAAGATGTATGTATCTGAACCCCCACCAAATCTGACTCATCAGCTCTTACTAAGGACAATTAGGTATTTCCATGACAATTTCTATGGTGGCTCAGAACAGCTCAGCAACATGATGTTTTAGAGAAAATTTTATAACCTCGAGTTTTTTCAGAAGCACTTAAGAGACTGACCCCACTTTCTGGCCACAGCTTCTCTTTGTGCTTGCGAAGGTACATCAAGAAATATTCTGTAATGACTTATATAGTAATACAATTAAGCAATATTCCACTAGCAAGGTTTTGCAGACTGAAGCTGCATGCTGGACCTCACGACTGTGAGTGTGATATTGCTTTTATTCAATAGTTCTATAAACAATAAATTTATATCTACTAAGTGACATTTTGGATAGAACATGGCCAAGTATTCTGTTTTTGCTCCACTAGCAGAAACAGATCCTGCAGCAACTACACTCTTGTTAGCTAGCTCACAATTATTTGTAGATTCTTATTAAAGGACTTGACTGCTTCCAGTAAAATAGCCATCCCTTCCACCTTTTATCCGCATAGGGAAAGCTTTCATATTTAAGTAAAAATTAATATTCCTGAAATGTATTGTTTGTCATGTTTGCAGATGATGTCGCTAACACTACTGTAGTTACAGTTTCAAACTAGGAAGTGGAATTTTACATGTAGAACATAGATGAATTGGAGTGATACACACAGTGAAAGGTTGCAGTGCGGTTATCGGAAATATAAGCACTCTTGGGACACCGCTCAATCAATCAAATTAGTGGACCAGGATTAACAGTAGTATAAAGGGCAATAAACAGAGTACTTATAAATAATCTAATAAACAGATAGGTGCATAACAGGACTGGAAGCTGTACCTTGTGCCTTTCAGGGCAAGTACAAGTATAATGTGGTTCAAGGCCAGAAAATACATTCCCAGTCCCCTGATCTCTCTGCATGACCAGTTCCCAAATGCCTCAGAACCCTTTCATTTGGAGAAGGGACTTTAGTGAAAAGAAACCTGTTGTCCACCTAGTTAGCTTATCCAAAACTAGAGTCTGTGACTGAAGCAAAGAGGGCTGCACTCCACAGAAATATATTAGTCCATAGCTTGCATAAAACTCACTTTCTTTGCCAGCAGCAAAAACTGATCTAACACCGATCCCGTGAATTATCAAGAGATAGCGACTTTTCCAATAATTTTAACAAGGAAAATGACTAACAAAAAAGTTTGAAGAGTGTTTCTGTTGAGGAAGCCCTCACTCCTAATTCTAAAATATACTATAATTATCCTGATATTCATGAACTCGGGTCAATAAGCTTCAAACGGCTTTCACTAAGTTTCACTAAGAATTTTGCAGGGGCGGAAGGTACAATTATATGAGCTTTTGTTAGAGTACTTGAATACATAATGTACATTTCTTTAAGAATATTTATATCATAGTACTATTACTTTAACCAATAAAATGTTCAACATCACTACATATTTTTGCGAACACTGTTACAGAGTTTACAAAAACAAAACAAAAAAAAACAAAACAAAACCTAATTTAACCCTGGAGCAATGTCTGAGACAATGGAATTTATCAGATATTTTCAGTTTTAAATGCTCCAAAGGAAACACAGTGATAATGATATGCAAATTATGTTAGCCAAAACATGTGGAGATATTGGTATTTCACTGCTCAAAATCCAACCGGTGGAGACATGCACAGATAAGCTATTAGCTAGCTGAGTGAGCTAGACTAGCTAGCTCAGGGGTGTCCAATCATATCCACAAAGGACCAGGTTTTCATAGTAACCAAGCAGAAGCCACACCTGAGTCTATTGAAAGCCAAGATCAACTGATTAGACAGGTGGAATAAGCTGTAGCTTCTGCTTGATTGGAATGAAAATTTGCACCCACACCGGCCCTTTGCAGATAGGATTGAACACCCCTGAACTTGACAGTATGAAAGTTCTGTATCAAACATCAAATGTTTGGAACTGATCTAGTGGCCTGACTATCTGATGTTCAGACTAGATTACTGTCAGCCATTGTTGAATCTAAATATCACTTAAATATAACCTTCCAGCAGTGTAAAGTAGGCTAAAAGGTCTCAACAAGCTGAAGGCTATGCTGTAATCAAGAAAAATTCTGCAAGAGATAAGAAAGAAAGTTATTGGGAAAAAATATATACATAAAAAACATACACTGCAATGGACATATTACATGCATAACACCAGATGTGTAAACACCAGTTCATCATTAGTGGGGAAAGTCGGCTCCATGACTGTTTAAAAATAAATGGCAGTTGGATGTTTTGTAAATCAGGTTACAATTTGCTAAAAAAAAAAAAAAAAATTTAAAAAACGGTTAATTTCCCCTATGTATGGAGAGTTTTGGGACACCCTGTATATGTGCAAATCTATGTTCAAAGTGATCATATTTTCATCTAAATACAGTAACAGTTCCACCTTCACATTTTTGGGAATGATAGAACAAAGTTGTCTTGTACATTAACATTGGTTTATTAATGGTGTAATTACTGTAACTATAGATTTTGGTCGATTTTTCTGTGTATTTTTACACCATATTTGCTTCTCATCCATGTCAGCCTAGTGTGCAGATTTGTTCTGTGAATGCAAAGAGCGGTGTAAAAAAAATTACACCAAACTAAGCTACAACAAGTGATTGTACCACAATGCTACAGCAACCTTCAGTCTTACTAAACCACCACAGCATGTTTGTGTGACATTACTGAAGAATGAATGTGGTGTGAATCAAATGTTTATAAGATTTTTGCTGACATAGACTTTAATTACTTTCGTAATTTGCTTTCGTCTTGAGTGAAAAACGAAACAGGCAAAATTCTGACAGCAAATAATATTGGCGGGCTAATTGATTTGGGGTAAGTGGAAAATTGTGTAAATGTAATTTTTCGCCAAATTATTTCATTAATAAAATCATATGTAAATGGTATCCATGTGAAATTATCATGCATTACTGATCATGTTGCAAAAGGTGAGGAAATTGAATTTCATGCTCAGGGGGCCAAAAAATTGAGACAAGATGAAAGATTCACTGATGGACTGTTGTCAATTTTTCATAAAACCCTCCATCTTTTGAGAGTCCATGGTGTGAGTGGAAGGTGCTGCAGCAGCGTTTGATCATGGTAATGGAGTCCGTTTATGAAGGCATAGGTGGCAGGGTTAACTCCCTGGAGCGATGAGTGAGCTAGTTTGATGTGATAATATGCTCTTGAGCCTTTTGTGCCAGCTCTGTCTGCCATATGCTTAGACCTTCACTGGGGAAATTGGTGCAGATGGCAGAACTTGCTGTTAATATGCATCAAAGGAGATGTGCATGTGTGGGGGGATGGACTAGGTATCCTGTGTGCACCTCCACAGTGAATCACACTCCATAAGTAGGGAACACCAGAGTCCGCATGTGTCCCCAATCCTTACTGGACATCATACTTTCATCATACAGAAGGCAAAGACAGGAGAGAGGATTGTGACTCCTGCAAGTCTTACAGCACAGGTGCGCGCACACGCACGCACACACACACACACACACACACACACACACACACACACACACACACACACATATACATTATATATATAGAGAGAGAGAGGGGGAGAGAGAGAGAGAGAGAGAGAGAGAGAGAGAGGTAGTCACAACCTTGCGACAGCTTCTAAATCCAGCCGTGAGAGTGATTTCGATACATACTTCTTTCGCCCAAGGCATATATATATAGTATAATAATGTATATATTATTATTATTATTATTATTATTAAAATAATATATGAAATATATATATATGAAAATAGCAAGTGAGAACTATTTTGTGCACTGTATTTCTGCACTGCATGCGCTATATTAATATAAATAAGATAACACATATAAAATTGAAAAATATATATCCCTATTTATGTTTTGTAAATCATCAACTTAGTTCATGCATTCTCATGGGTGTGGAAAAATATGAAATAACCCAAGACCGTTTTAAGAGCTTTATGATTTCAGCAATATAAAAACTTTGTTTTAATATAGCTTCATGGAAACACTTTTTTTTCACATCTTTTTTTGCTTTGATACAATATATTTGGCAAATTGTTACATCTTCTGGGACTCCAACTCCCAGAATCCGAGTGGCACACTCTCCTATCAAGTTCTCCCATGTACTAATCACACTCAGCTGGACCTCATTCAGCAATCACTACGTCTCAGTTTTTGTGTGGGTTATTTTGTTTGTTTGTTTGTGTTTTTTGACCCTTCGAACTGATGCTGTGTTTTTTCCCTTTTTTATTTTAGCACCGAGTTCTTTTTGAACTCTGCTTGGCTATTTCACTTTGATTTTTTGCTTGATGTTTGGGATTATTTGCGTTGATATGTTGTCTATATATCTGATATATAGCCTTCGTATCTATTCTGCATCTGCAAAATTAATACTATAAATGCAATATATATAATAATATATAATAATATAAATGTCTTCTGTTAAATCCTAGTCTTATTTTATATCTACAAAACTGACCCCAACTGTATTCATTTGTTTAGTCACTTGATGCTGATTTTGTGGAAAATGCATAATGAAATGTCCCAGACGATGAAACTCATTATACAAGCTGTGGCCGGGGAAGCTGTCGTGGAATTACAAACACAAAATGTGCATTATGTTTCTTTTAGCAGGAGGCAATTAGCATAGATATGAGCCTAATCATAGATGTTTTAATAACTGTTTTTCTCAACATATTGAATACAAAATGCTATTTATATACAAGGTTTGTGAGACCCTATCTTACATTTGCAAACTATGTCTTATTGTCCAGGAACTACAGTAGAAATAATGTCAAAAGATTATTCAATTAGCTTATACATATCCATGTATCTGGGGTGTTCATAGTTCTTTATATTATTCTTCTTAGATGTGTGTGTGTGTGTGTGTGTGTGTATATATATATATATATATATATATATATATATATATATATATATATATATATATATATATATATATATATATATATATATATATATATATATATACAAACAAAACAACACTATAACATACATACACACACACACACACTTTTGCATTATGTCTGATAAAGTTAGAGGTCATGCATAATATAGGGATTTTAAATCGTTATATTAATGTGCAGTAATCTTAAAGGAACATATTTTGGAATAAAGTTGTTCATCCATCCAGTGCTCCATAGACTTAGGATATTTTAACTGAAAGCTGATCGTGCAGCTCATGGTCACGACATACCATACTAAAGCACTTTAAGTTGTTTTTTACTTGCTGTATGTAAGTATGGCATCTATATATGTATTTACATGACATTTTTGCTCATTCCTGACAGCAGTTAGCCTATTACTTGGTTCGGAAATGGCTTCATTTGTCAATAAACAAGTATATTTCATTCCAACTCATTACATGTCTTAATGAATGATTTTTAGCAAGCTTACTGGTTCAGTTCACAAAATGATGAAGTTATTTATCAAGCACTGTAATGTCCAACAGCTATAACACAGGCGAGGGATTTGCAACTATGACTGGATTTGTGAGTAATGTGTTTTGCTGAGTGAAATGAGACAATATTCTTGTAATAAATACAGTACATTACATTTAGAAGGCCATTACAGTGATTTACAATATGTTTTTAATAGTGTTCAGGTGGTTTGCTGTTCAGCAGAGCTCATCTGCTATACTGGCGTGAGAAAGCAGCAAAGTTATCCTAATGCAAGCAGTGAGAGATCGAAATGCTTCCTGTAATACCTAAGCTGTTTTACAAACCAATAAAACGTTCAAAGACGTGCTCACAAAAAAAGAACTGTAGAACAGGTTCAAGTATTCAATCCCAGATGATGGACTCCTGCTACTAGGATTTTGTCTGGAGAAAAAGGCAATTATAAGTGCAGTAGTTTTGTAGTGTTAAAAGTTTCTCTAAATCTATAATAACTATATATATATATAACTTCAAGGACACCTCATAAAAATCTGGCATTTGCAATAGTGCGGTGCAAGGAAACTCGCTTCTTTCTTCATTTCAGACTTCTGTTTATATTTTGAGGCTTGAACATAGTAACCCACAGACAAAGACCCAGCTCCTTAAAAGAGTATATCTAGTTTCAGCAGAGAAGGTGGGATCCATGGACTCCTTGCATTCAGTTCTATGACAAATATCTGTTTTGAAATTGTGCAGAGTACTCAAGTTTCCTGAACAGAGCCCTGACCTCAACCTCAACCCTACTGAACACCTTTGGGATGAACTGGAACATTGACTGCACCCCTGGCGTCCTCACCGAACATCAGTGCCTGACCTCTGTAATGCTCTTGTGGTTGAATGAACACAAATCCTCATAGCCACGCACCAAAATCTAAAGGAAAGCCTACCCAGAAGAGTGGTGTGACTGTATAGAATAATACGGTTGTGCATTAACATTATGATATCAGTATAGATTGACTTATAGTCTGGTATCAGACTCTCCAAATGTTTTGCCATTAAAGAGAAAACAACACCACACCAAGCTGTCCAGATCCCAGCACTGGTTGATTCAATTAAATGAAGGCAATCTTCCTGGACTAAACTTGGACTAAAATTTTTTGTAAAAGTAAAAATACTGAAACAAACTCTGTAAGATATATATACACAGTATAGGCTTAGTGGTTAAGGCTCTGGGTTACTGATTGGAAGCTTGGGTGTTCAAGCTCCGGTGCTGCCTCTGCGAGGTCCTTAACCGTCTTTGCTTTATGGGTGCTGACCCTGCGCTCTGACCCCAACCAACTGGCATGCTGGGGTATGCAAAGAAAAGGATTTCACTGTGCTGTAATGTATACGTGATCAATAAAGACTCATTATTATTATCATTATATACTAACAATTTCCCAAATCAAAAGATCCAATATTTGGAGTGCTATTGTTGTGTTATGTGTGGTTTAATGTCATCTTCTTTGAAAATGTGAAGATGTAGCAGGATCCCGTGATGCACTAAAACTGCAATATTTTGCTATACGTTTATCATACCATGAATTTTTTATGCCATTCCACACCTCTCCATACCTAAATCATCTGCAGTCCAGCTATAATGTCCTATTCTTTCCCTCAGCTTCAGCACATCATCAGTATAGCACTATCATCTTTTATATGGATCAACTATTACTAAAATCACAGTTGGACTGAAAACCTTAGCATGGTGTTCTTTACTGCTAAATGAGTAAAATGTGGCAGCCAGGACACCTGAGTACTTCTTGCTTTGCAGTTTATCAAGAGAAAGTCAGCCTGTTCCTGCTTTTTAGGTTACATTGAGCTTGAATCAGCAGGTGCAAGTGTGGGGGGAAGCTGAAGAAATAGATATATAATGATTACAACGTGGCACTTTTTTGCAGTTTCTATTTGTCAGAGAGTCCGATTAGAGCTGCAGCACCATTGACTAGATCGACTTCTGCTTCTCTAATTGGCCCTACTCTTTAAGGCATTAAGGTCTTCTTCAAAAACCTTACAGTTCCCAAATGTACCATCTCTCAGGAGGTAATAGGTTACGCTATAATATCAGAGGTTTAAAAAAAAAAAAAGAAGGAACACAATTATGATGGTGGATCAAGTAACATTTACCGATTCATCCTAACTTGCAGTTGGAGTGTTGGAGTGCTTGCTTTGAATTTTTGTTTTCTGATGTAGGATTTCCAGGTAGTCATTTCTGTGATTTTCGCAACCCAGGCTCACAGAAAAGATGCTATGTAAAGGAAAATCATTTTAAGCTTTTACTAGTCTGCTCTGTAGGTCACATTGTGCACCATAATTTAGCGACTCCCACATTTTCACTATGTTAATTTAACAAGAATGATAGCACATAATAAATATGGTTACCTTGGTTGTATACAAAATAATGAGGGCAGCCTACTTCATGAGTAATTTGGCACTTTTTCAATTATAATTATTATAGGATTAGGTTTATAAAGCTCATGAAATAAGCCTAATTTCTCCTCTTCTCAGTGATACAACCCCAATTCCAGAAAAGATGGGACACTGTGTAACATGTAAATAAATGTAAATATAAATGGAATGCAGTGATTTGCAAATCTCATAAACCCATATGTTATTCACAATAGAGAACATAGAAAACATATCACATGTTTAAACTGAGTAAATGTACCATTTTAAGGGGAAGAATAAGGTAATTTTGAATTTGATGGCCGCAGCACATCTAAAAAAAAATGTTGGGATAAGGGAAACAAAAGGCTGGAAAAGTAAGTATCTCCAAAAAGAAACAGCTGGAGGAACACTTTGCAACTAATTATGTTAATTGGAAACTGGTCAGTAACATGATTGGTTAAAAAAAAAGAGAGAGATCTTAAAGAAACAGAGTTGTGTTGCAATACTTGTTGTAATGTATATTAATATCTACTGCAGTACCCACATTCCTTGTCACCTCCCAGCCAGTCTGAAATGTCAAGAAACAAACAATTTTTATGATTTTTGGTAATTTTGAAAGAATGTTTATAAGGTGGAATGTGATCTTTAGCCTACCTGTGATGTTGGGGAGGTCTCATGAATTCCACTCCTGTCAGCCAAGAACAGGAATCTGAGTTACAGTGGGACATCTTTTTTAATTTTGTTTAGTTTTTTCAATCTTCATCTGTCCAATTTCAGTGTGTTATACATACTCACTGTGTGTTTTGTGCTCATCTTACATGATTGTGTACATAGTCCTGTGTTGTCTTTAGCAAAAAAAAAAAAACATTTTCATTTCATATATATATATATATATATATATATATATATATATATATATATATATATATATATATATATATATATATATATATATATATATATATATATACATATATGTGTGTGTATATATATATATATATATATATATATATATATATACACACACACACACAAGTTACAGTGTACGGAGGAATGACAATAAAACTTGAAATGTTATATAAAAAAAAATTATGGTTCACCTTGTATATACTGCAAGTGTTGTGTAACCTTATGTAATGTCTCTGAACTCTTTATAAAAGCAGTATCAAAGCACATTTGGGGAAAGAACAAGGTGTCATTCTGTGTTGCCATAAATTCACCATCAACATTTACAAGCTGATGACAGTCAGTGAGATAAGACCTGAACCAGGAACTACTGTAGCTGTTCCCTTAACTCCAATAAAAAATGAAAAAAAAAAAATCTACTCTGAAGAATATTGTGAACTGTGGTATCAAAAGCTGCACAGAGTTGGAGAAAAACAAGCAAGCAGAAACACAACTGATCAGAAGCCAGCAATGTGTCATTTACTACTTTACCCAGTGCTATCAGTACTGTGATGAGGCCTAAAACCAGACAGGAAAATACTTATTGGTATGCAATTCCTATGTAACTATGAGCTAAGCTGCTGAACTGGAGCCTTTTATAGGATCTTGGAGATAAAGAGAATTAGCATAGCATTAGCATTCATTTAAAATTAGCCTATAGTTTTGCAGCTGACAAGGGTCAAGATCTGTCATATGGTTTTTTTTTTGTTGTTTTTTTTGCATAGGACCTCATTTTGCATAGGAACATCACATTTTAATATTGGAGTACACTGACACAAGTTATAACTAAAAAATATACCAAGAATCTTCTTTCTGAGCCAATTGCAATAATTTACAGTTGCGCAAGTCTCCAATATTTTATTGACCCCCTAGAATCTCTCATCACTGTCCATTTAAAAGCACACAATTGTCTAGAATGTCTTTGTGTGCTGTATTGTTAAGAATTCCTTTCAAGGTCGCAAACCTGTTCCAACATGACAATGTCCCTGTGCACAAAGTGAGGTCCATGAAGACATGGTTTGCCAAGGTTGGTGTGGACGAACATGAGTTGCCTGCTCAGAGCCGTGAACCCCAAATTAACACCTTTGGAATAAACTGGATTGACTTTGTTCCAGACCCCCTCTACAGACATCAGTGCATGACTTCTCTAATGCTGATTGGGCTGATTGGGCAAATCCCTACAACCACTTTCCAAAATTTACTGGATAGTGTGTACTGGAGACACTTCCACTTTGTGGAGGCTGTTATCGCAGGAAAGGGTGCCTTAATCTGGAATAGGTTATTCAACCAGTACTTATGGGTGTGATTGGTTAGTTGTCCACATACATTTGGCCATATAGTCTATCTCTCTTCAATTTAGCTAACATTTGATTAACATCAGGTACCATATACTCAGTTAACAGTTAACATCAACCATATTGCAGATGAAAATAGCCAAGAGTGGCAACTAATTATACTTGTTTTTAAAATGTATTTGTTCAGGATCATTTTTACATTTGCACCCCTTCACCTTACCTCATTCAGCAATGGTAACAACAATTCCAAAACTTCACGATGCATAAATCTTACGCCTTCTCTTGGTGTGATCGCTAAAATAGTGCTTCGTCAATAAAGCCTACATCATCCCTCTAGCAATGCTCTTTTATTTCTGTGGGCTGTAAACTCAATGCTGCCTGCAGACGGAATGGTCAGTTTGCTCTCTGAAGATGGATTTGATGAGGGCAAAGTGCAGGATGTGCTTAAATTTAGACTCAGACAAGTAAATTCCCCATTGTAGGCTAGAACATGCCAATAGTCAATTCAGCATTTGACAGGCCTGGCTTATGGACTGAAATTTCAGACAGAGGAATCTCATTCTTCAATGCATTCAATATTCAGATCGAGGATGGAGGAGAGAAACAAAATCCACTCTTCTTAGCATTACAGCCCCAATATTTGTCTGTATTACTGTTTGTAAATGGCTGATAGCATCCTGGTTCGTAAAATTAATATTTCAGTATTAAAAAGAAAAATGTACAGTTTTCTCCTAGCCCCAAGTTTAGTCAATGTTTGATTTCTAAACTTTGCTTCTTCAGTTTTGCAATGGTGCTTCAAGGATAATACTGCTTACAAGTAATGAAAGTCTGTAAAACCTGGCCCAACTTCGTTCAGACTGCATGCTTAAATCATCACACACCCAACTCAAACTGAATTTCAAATAGAATTATTTCCTCTCCTGGAAGAATTTTTTTTCCTTTAAAACCTCTACAGAGATCATTTGTAAGCATTTTGAAATCACGTGTTGAGGACTCTGATCAGCCTATAGATCAGGCCCCCCTTTTTTCTAACAAAAGTATATTATTTTAACACACAGTGTGGGTGTTTAAGGAATAATCTTATAATCTCTACCGTTTCTACCTTTACTATGTCTATTAAAAGCTCATAAAGCTCATAAGTCCATTTATTTCAAATGTTCTTCATTGGATTAAACCATGATACAGTTCATTTAAAACTGCAGTGGTACTCCAGGACCAGAATTGAAAAATTTCACAACTGGGGAATAATACAAATGTCACAATGAGGATAATTTGGCATCATCATCTATCATTCAGTAGCTTCCCACCAAATTAGCAAGCAAATAAATGACTTACCTGTTAAGTTGAAAAAATGCTAAAACTTCTGACTGCTCATATAGTATCATATTCAATCTCATTCTGACTTCTGTTTACATTCTTCTGTACTTACTTGCTCCTTCATTCGCTGCTTGCTTTCCCCCGTCACTGTGGAGTCTGACTTCTTTTGTGCCTAAAGTTGGACATTCTAGTTCTTTAAAAACCCTTACTCATTTTCAGAACTCTACAAACCTGAATAAATGTAGACAATGCAAAGTTGGATGTTTATAACAAATAAACGTAATGTCTATAATATAAGTACATAGAACCTTATACAGTAAGCTAAACAGTCACCTAGCAATTAACACCAACAAGTATCTTTTGCAACAGTATATGATGGTCTAAAACTGTAGGTCTAAACTGTAAAACCGGAAGGTGTGTTATTCATAATTCATCCATATGCCTTATATGTGCCAGATTGTCATTTATGATAGATAGCAGGACAAATGTGACTTTCTGCAAATGAAAAAAAGTTCTGCAAATCTGACAGATCTGTCACAGGAATCACAAGGGCACTATGCAGACATTACTGATGAGTCAAAGAAATGAGTCCAGGGAAATTATTAATGCTGACAAATCTATTCACTGCTCAGAAGAATGGGAGTGTGAGAGCAGATCAGAGCATGAAGCAAGCCACTGCAGGAACATGTCTCAATTCCCCGTATAATGCATGATAGTGGAAATGTGCAGGAACACAGCCAACAGCTCATGTCATTTCAAAGGACAGAGGACACACAAGAGAGGAGTACCATTTCAGGACCAGACATTTTCCCAGGAGCCCAGCTATTATTTTGAAAGTTAATTATGTTGTAGCATCATGTACTAAAAGATTTAGAATCTTATATTTTAAATCTTTTGTCTTAAGGCTACAACAAAACCACAAATAATGGTTCAACCTTCATGTAGCCTATTAAGTTTATAGCAATGACCTAAGACATTATAACTGATCAAATTGAAATACATTGAAATACAATTAATTGTTAAACCAGAACATGATTGCTAATTTACAATACACTCAATCCACATGCTTGTTGTGAGGCTAACAGTTGTTGTTTTTTTTTTGGTTTTTTTAATGCAGTGCATTTTATGCATTAGCATATGAAAATGTTATTGAACAATTACCTGGACCAATAACCTATGAGACAAATTGTTTACATTTGTTTGACAAATAGATGACAACATTAATTTATCAATTAATTATACATCATTTAGCAATTAACCCTTTGCTAGCATGAGAGATTTGCTAGCTACTTGCTTTACAGCAAAATCTTCTGGTAAAAGAACACCACCACAAGAGTATACAATATGCACTGGACCATGAGCAATGCACTGATCAGCCATAAAATTAAAACCACTGACAGGTGAAGTGAATAACATTGATTATCTCATTACAATTTCACCTCTCAAAGGGGTGGGAATCAATGCTGTGAAAAAGTATTTGCCCTCATCCTGATTTCTTTTTTTTTTTATGTTTCATTTTTATTGAACATTTCTGCTGAACTTCTGATGAACATTTCTACAGAACATTTCTACATTTCTACTGAACAATTTTTGCTAAACCAGTTCTGCTAAACATTTCTGCATAACATTTCTACGTTTCTTTTTTTTAAACATTTCTGATGAACATTTCTGTTGAACTGCTAAGCCTATCTAAATCGCCTTTTCTGTTCTGTCCTCCCCACCATTTCCCAAAAATACAAAATTAGCAACAGCAGTAAATATTCACAGATTTTTTTCTTTTTATACAAAGAAAAACAAAATTGAACCCACAACCCACCCCTCCGGCTCATCATGGCTACCCATTAACTGTCGCTGGTTATAGAGATATTATAAAATACAACAACAGGCACCAAGCTTTAAGTGGGTAGTGTCTGTAACTCCATAAAGTAGGCAATAAAGGGATGCCATTTATGAAAAAACTTATCTGTACATCCATACATCGTATATCGTATTTTCTCGAGTTTCAGAAAAAAACATCATGTCCTTTATCCACTGAGAGATAGATGGGTTTCTTGTGTTTTTGTGTACTGTATATCTCACATTAATATTTTTTGGTCTTCAAACAAAATGAAACATAAAACAAAGGCAATTCGAGTACAGTTCTTTTTTTATTGAAGCAAAAAAAAAGTTATCCAACTCCTTAATATCTGGATGTGCCACCTTTAGCATCAATAACTGCAACCAAACACTTCCGATACTTGGAGATCAGTCTTTCACAACACTGTGGAAGAATTTTCGCGCACTATTATTTGCAGTACTGCTGTAGTTCAGCAACAATTGAGAGTTTTGAGGCATGAACTGCCCATTTAAGGTTCTGACACAGCATCTCAATTGGTTAAACTCAGGACTTTGGCTAGGTCACTCCAAATTTTTCATTTAGATTTTTTGAGCCATTCAGAATTGGACTTACTCCTATGCTTTGGATCATTTCCTTGCTGCATAATTCAGTTGCTCTTGATTTTCAACTTACAGGATCACACTTCCACCACCATGCTTGACTGTAGGTATGATGTTCTTTTTGTTGAATTCTGCGTTTGGTTTACGCCAGATGTAACAGGACGCCTGTCTTCCAAACAGTTCTACTTTCAACTCATCAGTCCACAGAACATTCTCCCAAAAGGTTTGAGGATCATCAAGGTGCAGTTTGGCAAAATTCAGATGAGCCTTAATGTTGTTCTTGGTTAGCAGTGGTTTTCGCCTCACCACTCTTCCATGGATGCTGTTTTTGCCCAGTGCCTTTCTGATAGTGGAGTCATGAACAGTGACCTTTATTGATGCAAGAGATGCCCGTAGGTCCTTTGGTGTTGTCCTTGACTCTTTTGTGGCTTGCTGGATGAGTAGTTGCTCTTCCCTTTGAGGAATTTTGGAAGGCTGGCCACCTCTGGGAAGGTTCACCACTGTGCCATTTGGTGATAATGACTCTCACTGTGGTCCTTTGGAGTACCAGAGTTTTTGACAAAGCTTTGTAAGCCTTTCTAGACTGATATATTTCAATCACCTTGTTTCTCATAATTTCTTTCAATTTTGGCATAGTGTGTAACTGGGTAAGATCTTTTAACCAATTTCATGCTGTTTAAAAAGTTCTATTTAAGTGTAGATTTGATTGAACAGGGTTTGCAACAATAAGGCCTGATTGTGTCTAGTCCAGCTGAACCCCATTATGAACGCAGTTTCATAGATTTGGGGAATTAGTAACTATGGGGGCAAAAATATTTTCATACATGCCCAGTTGGTATTGGATAACTTTTTTGCTTCAATAAATAAAATTATCATTTAAAAACTGTATTTTGTGTTTACTCTGGTTGACATTGTTTTTTCTATTAGATTTTGTTTTAATTTCTGAAACCATTTAAAGTCAGTTCTTGAAGTTAATGTGTTGTAAGTGGTACAAATGGGCAAGCATAAGGATCTGATCCACGTTTACAAGATCCAAATTGTGATGGCTAGACCACTGGGTCAGAGCATGTCCAAAACGGCAGGTCTTCTGGGGTGTTCCCGGTATGTAATTGTTAGTACCCATAAAAGGTGGTCTAAGGAATGACAACTGGTGAACCAGCAACAACCGGTACCATTGGCACGCGCCACCTTCCTAAACATTGTTGCAGACCAAGAACACTCCTTCATCGCAACGGTATTCTCTAAAAAATGTTCAGGAATGTTTGAGGAACATGACAAAGTTCAAGGTGTTGACTCTTCAAATTAATTAGTCTTCAAATTAATAAGACAAAAATGCAGATCGTCATGTTATAGATAACATGCATAGTCCTCTGTCTTGAAGCCCCCTGTGGCAGAAAACTGTTTCAAAGTGCTGATACTGAAGACTCCATCCATAAATGTTAACTGAGCATCTTTTTACAGAAAACTTTACAGAAAACTTTAGGATTAGATTGTGTTAGTTGTACTATAGAAATAATATATTAGAATGAGTGCAGTAGCATTAACCTGTTGTTACGATTGTAGGTAGATATAGATGCAAATGCAGAATTGAAGTGAAACGTTTAATAACTAACAAAACAAAAAAACACAGCAAGCCTTCATGAATACCAATAGACAGACAAAACAACGCGAGACAACCAGTGCAGAGCCGAACGTGACTATATATATACACCAGTGCTAATGAGCCAAAACGTGAATCAGGTGATAAAAACGCATTTGACTAGGTGCAATGGCTGATGAGAATCGTAGTCTCTAGTCCTTCTCTGATATTACATGACACCTCTCTTGCAGCTTGAGCTACATGAACTATTTTTATTATTTTGAAAATAATCAGCACCTTATGCCCAATCAAATTCAAGAATTCAACATATAACACATTATGAATCCATGAATAACATCACATGGTGGCCAATTCAGTGTGAGTACTGTGAATCAAAGAAAAAGACACATTAACCATCTTTGAAAACTGATCTGATGCATTCCTCAGAGCATTCCGTTAAAAGTTTCATGCCAGTTGTGTGTCAAAAAATAACATCCCATTTACCCATTACCCTCTCGAGTTGTAAATTGCACACAACTGACTTTTCAGAGACGCGGCTCAGTGCAGACATGACACCCCATTTCCACACAAGCAGCTATTCATCGTCTACTATTACATTCTCCAATAGCAACAAACTCAATCCTACGGCGTAATTGGAAGGAAAGTAAAAGGCTTTTGTTGCCTGTGGGATGCACACGATACTGGTTTTTTGCTGGTAATGAGAGAGTTACTAAATGAGTCATCTCGCTCTGTGCAAAGGAAATGATTTCAGACGGACCAAAATTGGATCGCCTGAAATAGTGTCAGTGCCTACTCACTGCAGTCTGGAGTGGGAGCTTCTAGCCAGGCTAATACTGGGGAATACAGTACACCCTAACTGAAATCATAGTAAAACACTTATTTTAAATTGTATTTCACAAAACATGATGAAGGGTGGCACTGTGGCATGGTGTGTAGTATTACTCCCTCATCGCTCCAGGGTTCAAACCTGAGCTTGGCTTACTGTCTATGTGGATGTTTGTATGGGATTCCTCTGGGTTCTCTGGTTTCCTCGCACTGTCCAAAAACATTCCAATAGGTTGATTGGCTATGAGGAATTGCCCATAGATGTGAATGTGTGTGCTGCCATACAATGAATTCACATCCCATCTGTGGTGAATTCTTCCACTTTGCAACCAGTGTTTCCGGGATTGGCTCCATAACCACTGCACCTCTGACTGTAAAGCAATTTCTGTAAATGTATGAATGAATAAAAACAAGACCTTGACTTTTGCATCTGCAGATGTAGCTTGAAGAATTTGAAATCAATGTAAGGGAAAATGTGGAGAATTAAAAAAAATTTTTTTTGGAAAAATAAGTGATGTCCAGAAAGAAATTGAACCTGTAAAACATTCCAAATGTATTCATTTACTGGCTGTTTGATTTTGGAATAATACTAAATTTCGGAGGTGGGCCACAGTGGCTTAGTGGTTACCACATTTGCCTTGCACTTCTGGGGTTGGGGGATCTATTCCTGCCCCCGCTCTACGTGCATAGAATTTTCATGTTCTCCACATGCTTTGGGTGTTTCCTCTGGATACACCAGTTTCCTCACCCAGTCTAAAGACATGCATTGTAGGCTGGGTGGCATCTCTAAATTGTCCGTAGCG
This sequence comes from Ameiurus melas, assembly GCA_012411365.1. Classification (NCBI taxonomy): domain Eukaryota; kingdom Metazoa; phylum Chordata; class Actinopteri; order Siluriformes; family Ictaluridae; genus Ameiurus; species Ameiurus melas. The sequence goes on along the minus strand of CM022762.1, from coordinate 8,840,918 downwards.
TGTGAATGGGTGTGTGGTTGCGCCCTGCGACGGGTTGGTACCCTGTCTAGGGTGTCCATGTTTGTGACCCAGGTCCCCTGGGACAGGCACCAGGCACCCTGAGACTCTGTGTACAGATAAGCAGTACAGAAAATAGATGGATGTATGGACTATACTTTGGCGTGTATGTGTGTGTGCGTGTGTGTGTGTGTGTGTGTGCGTGTGTGTTCGTGTGAGCGTATTGGCGTCCCATCATGCCGTCCCAGTGTACTCCCACCTCAACCGCAGCACATTAGAGCATCCTCTAATCCACCATACCTCCAAAAATGCCCACATTGCACTAGCTTATCTTACCAGACTGAATGCTGGAATAATTTGTGATGCCTGGAAAATGCAAATGAAATCCAGTCTCACTGGAAAATGACTCTCATTACAGCTGACATATTGAGGACAAAAAAACCCAACCTATTATGTCTGTTGTAAGAGTTAAGTATGAGACGGAGGGGAAAAAAACTTGTTCAGCAAATGATGTGAAATCTATTGGAAAGTCCTTGAAAGCCATATAAAGTGTATAAAAGTCATTGAAAGCATCTGTATGAACCCTAATCAGTGATTTCACATCTCCATACAATCTTTCTTGGTTTTTATGGTGTCATTAAAAAATTTGAAAGTTTAGGGAACACACAGTAAATGACTTAATGTCGCAGACTAACAGCTTGACACATAACCCAGATTATAACATACTATGAGACACCAATAGCACGACAAATATAAAGGAGCTAGACACATGTAGACACATTTCTTATTTTCATTCTTTTAACCTCAGAAATAAGAAATATTCCAGCTTTAGCCAAATAAAGTTATAGAAAATGTTTTGATGCATGTGGACCTTTTTTTGCACATTTATTTTCATGGGTGATGTATCATTGTTGTTGTTGTTGTTTGTTTCTTTGTTTGTTTTATTTTTTACAAAAAAAATCCACATATGTTTTTTTTTATAAATGATTCATAAATTTTCACGTGTCATATATATATATATATATATATGTGTGTGTGTGTGTGTGTGTGTGTGTGTGTGTGTGTGTGTGTCACATGGGGTAGTATCCATAATCACCTTTGAAGCACAATTTATATGATTTTTCAGTAAAGCTAGAGTCTGCAACCCTTGCAAACATCTTGATTTGCTTGTGTCTGCCTACCACATAAATCTGTAGACTCCAGCCAAGGAACAGAGAATCAGTACAACTCTATAGCTGGAGTCAAAATTTTTTAATATAACCTCAGAAAAAATTGCATTCTTCAGTTAACTGGTCGAATGGCATCCGCTATGAATGATCATGTTAAATGCACTCCCGCTGTTTTTTCTTCCATCCCCTGGGAGGTGCCATATTCATATTGATTTTGTGATACTGTGTGTGTTGTTTGTCTTCATATCATAAAAGCCAATAAACTGTTTGCAAAAAAATAATGGCAAAGGCCATTAAAAGAATGGCAGCCATTTAGAGGAAGAGCCTTTCAAGACAGTAATATGGCTGTATATCGTCCACCAACAGTAAAATCGAACTAAATCAAAATGATCATCAGGAATATGACAGTATGAGGACAGAAGTCAACCTTCCTTAGAGGTAAAGTGAGCATGAATTACATCTCTTACATTTCAATCCACTTCCATTATGAGGACGAGGACTTAATGATGCCATTAGTCCCCATGAGGTTGGTGTGTGAACAGGATGCTGCTCCTTTTAAAAGAGAAACACAAACCCTCATGAATTCAATTCTGACTTTACTTCATGGTAAAGCAACAGATATTTGTATGGGACAGATACATATTTTTGCTCAGCACACAGAGACAGCACCACCTACAGGTGATCAAATGTACATCTCTGCTTTTTTCCCTCTTTATAAATATCATATTGATTGTTTTAATTATTAAATAAAGCACGTAATACATTAATCCAGCATGTAATACTATCTGGTGGGTCTTTCTTTACTTGTGAATCTGACATATTAAATAAATTGGGTACACTGACAGTTAAAAAGTTTTAAAATATCTGGAGGGTTTTTATTATGTGGTATTATATTTTATTGCCCTAGACCAAGCAAAATGATACAGAACAGTAATTAAATAAAAAAAAAAAAAAAAAACCTAAAAAAAAAAAAAAAAAAAAAAATAAAAAAAAAAAAAAAAAAAATTATTAAAAAAAAAAAAAAAAAAAAAAAAAAAAAAAATTTTTTTTTTTTTTTTTTTTTTTTTTTTTTTTTTTTTTTTGTGTGTGTGTGTGTGTGTGTGTGTGTGTGTGTGTGTGTGTGTGTGTGTGTGTGTGTGTGTTTTCCAAATATTTATTTATAGTTACATTTAAAGTTGTACGGGAAACATCAGATAAAAAAAAAAAAAAACCAAAATTTTTTTTTTAAGAAAAACCAAAAAAGGTTTTTTTTTTTTTTTTTTTTTTTTTTTTTTTTTTAAATTGGCATAATTTAAACTAATCCACACTCCAGTGATTCATGAATAAATGTTAAAAAAATGGGATTGTCTGTAAATTACTGGGGTATAATAAGAATAAAACACTTCAGGTTGTGATAATAATCAACTTTAGCTGTTCATTTACATTGTACCATATCCATCCTGTCATTGGTTATTTTCCTGTAACATCACGTCCCAAGGTTTTTTACATATACAGTACATTGATAGACCTTGCATGTGTATTTAAATTGAGATCAAATTCTACAATATAGATATACCAAATACTGGCAGTGTGTAATTAAATGCTAATCCACAGGTTTCCTCTGTAAAACAACCACCTTATTGCTCAACGAGCCTTAGAATTTATCATTTGTAGACAGTGAATCATGAAACATCTTCACCCAATGCTCTGAGAACGCACACAGATTCCATTAACCTGGCTGAGATACAGGAGCACATTACAGCCATGATTAACTACCCTGTAATCTGTGCATTCCCACTCGTCTTCTAATAAGCCTGCGAGGCTCAATATAGCGTTAACAGAGCTTCCAACATCTCATACTCTCATGCTCTTGCATTATGCAAGGGGCGGCTGATGAATATGCACATCCTATTAAATCTACGAGCAAACGTATTGAGTGACCCGCTGCAAGCACGTGCTGTAAGGGTGAATTATGAGGGTCTGAATGTGTCAAATAGAAGCGTATTAGCCTCATGGTTTCTGGGTGAAAAAAGAAAATGTACACCTGTTTTACATTTTACCAGCAAAAAGCCGTTACAAATGTGTGGGTGTGTCTGGCATCATCAAACAGCAATTCAAAACTTGAGGCAAAAATTGTCAGGATAATAGTTTGAAAAGAAATTTTTGTAGTGGTCATCTCAGACTTTTGACCTGATCTGTAGAAAATAGGTGTGGGTCAAAAGGCCAAGATCCTGTTCAAAAGAGCTGTTCAGGGGATACAATGTTGTCTAACATAACATTGTTAGACAAATTATATGACTTTGATAAAGGAAGATGGAAACACTTTAATTGATATCATTTTGTCACTATTCATATTTTTAAGTTGTCATGTTGTCTTTGGAGAGTGCAAACATTTGTCCTTAATTACAGTGGCAAGAAAAAGTATGTGAACCTTTTGGAATTTCATGGTTTTCTACATAAATTTGTCATAAAATGTGATCTGATCTTCATTTAAGTCAGGGGTATTGACAAATATAATGTGCCTAAAATAATAACACAAAAAAATATTCTGATCTTTTGTGTCTTTATTGAGAAAAACACTCAAAAAAAACTCTATGTGAACACTCAAAAAAAAGTATGTGAACCCTTGGGTTAATGACCTCTTTTTTTGCACACCTGGAGTCTTGTTAAGAAAATGAGTTTGAAGGTGTGGACTACAGCTACTTTAACTGATAAAAACCCCTCAAACTTTTAGAGTTTGCTCTGCACAAGAAGCACATGCTTATGTGAGTCATGCCTCGCCAAAAAGAGCGTTCAGAGGATCTACGATCAAGAATTGTTGATTTACATAATGCTGGCAAGGGTTACAAAGTGATTTCAAAGACTTTAGAAATTCACCAGTCTACAGTTAGGCAAACATTCTACAAATGGAGACACTTTCGGACTGTTGCTACTCTACCAAGAATTTGGCGCCTAGTCAAAATGACACCAAGAGCACAACAAAGACTCATCAATGAGGTAAAGAAACAACCCCAAATGACAGCCAAAGATTTGAACTGGCTAACATCTCTGTTTATGAGTCTATAATATGCAAAACATTGAACCAGCAGGGTATCTATAGCAGGACACTACAAAAGAAGCCACTGCTTACTAAAAAAGAAAATCAGTGAGGGGAAGATGAATTCCCAAGTATATCAGACAATTCTTCAGGATAATGTGAGAATGTCTGTATGTAAAACAACAAGTCCAGAACAGAATAGCTTCAGAAAAACAAAATCCGCCTTTTGGAGTGGCCAATCAGAGCCCAGACCTTAACCCAATAGAGATGCTATGGAATGACTTGAAGAAAGCCATACACATGAGACGTCCAAAGAATATGACCGAGCTAAAGCAGTTCTGCCAGGAAGAAGGTTATTGCTGCCAGGGAAGGGGGGGTGGAGGGGGCGGAGTCAACCAGTTATTAATTCTAAGGGTTCACTTACTTTTTCTACTGCCATTTTGAATGTTGAATGAGTGTGTACAAAAAAACATGAAAGATCAGATTTTTTTTGTGTTATTCTTTTAGACACATTATATTTGTCAATACTCCTGACTTAGATGAAGATCAGATCACATTTTATGACAAATTTATTCAGAAAACCATGAAATTCCAAAGGGCTCACATATATTTTTCTTGCCACTGTATATGCTATAAACTAGTACAGTGATGGGTGATTGGCATAATGCTTCTTCAAAACGGCCCGTTTCAGTCATTCAAGATTCAAGAGGTTCTTTGTCATGTATAGGAAACAGTCTGTTACACAGTATAGTGAAATTCTTAGTCTGCAAATCCTCCCAGCAACCTCTGACATGCTTTAAACAAGACATAAGGAAAACACAAAAATATAGTTTACAAATAGTGCAAAAAAAACCATGTTCAAGAGAATGTGTATAGCGTATATGTGGAATTTAAACATGTGCAAAGGCCTGCAGAGGTACAGTAGGCTCAGTAGTGGTCCATGGTGTTGTTCTCATTTGTAACTGTGTGTGTGAGGTGAAGCAGGGTAGGGTAAAGCTTGGCACCTCTCATCATCAGTCCCAAACCCTTAACCCTAAACCCTTAACTCTAAACCTGAACCCTAACCCTAAACCGTAAACCCTTAACCCTAAACTCTAATTTAAAACCTTACCCTGAACCCTACCCCTAAACCCAAACCTTAAACCTAACCATAAACCCTAAACCTAAACCCTAAATGTGTCTGCAGTATTGAGGGGAGGGGTAATGGATCAAAGTCGTTAACAAGCCTGATGGCCTGTGAGTAAAAACTGGTTTTTCAGCCTTGTTGTTCTTGCTTTTGCACTCCTGTAGCATCTGCCTGATGGTAGGAGTGTGAATAGGCTGTGTTGGAGGTGACTATTGTCCTTAATGATGTTGTTTGCCCTCCTGATGAGCCTGGGCTGCTAGAGGCTCTCCAGCGCTGCTAAGGCTGTTCCAGAGATTGTTTGGGCATCTTTCACCGCCCACTGTTGAGACTTATGGTCCTGAGCTGTGAGTTAAGTAAATTTGTAAATTTGGACGTTTTGATTCACTGCTCAGGAGCGAATCTAAAAACTCGATTCAGTTTTATTTGTCACAAATCAGTTTTACAGTTTCAGTAAACCAGACATTTTGTGTTCTCCAGTGTTGAACCATAAAGTGTTTTTGTTGTTGTAATTTTGTTGTTTTCCTATTACCTACTATTTGACAAGATAATTTTATAGCTGAGGGACATTTTTATTCAAGTAATAACAGTAACACAGAAGACATTTACAGTTCAGTTCATTTTCTGGTTAAGATGAGGTAATGGTATAACAAACCATGAGGGAATGTCTCTTGTGCTGACTCCTTCTCTACTCATTTACAATGAAAGGAACCCAGCCATCCTTTACTTTCACAAATAATGACATACCTCATCATAAAGGTGTTAGCGTGAGATCCGGGTCATGGCACCAAGTTTTTCGAAATTCGCCATACATGATTGAGTAAACAGGAGGTGTTCAGCTCTAGACTCATAATGTTCATTCACATAATTGAAAGACTCTTCATATCAGGTTTTACCAACAGAAGCACAACTTCAGAAAGAGTTTCCCAACCCAAATCTATAAATTTAACAGGTCTAGTATAGTGTGTAGGTAAAATGGAGGGATAAAGGCGAGTGGAGATAAAAAAAAAAAAAAAAGGAATTGCTGTGTGTGTGTGTGTGTGTGTGTACTATCACCTCTAACCTTAACCATGTCAAAACACAAGAAATGAGAAATGAATCTTTTTCAGACACAACCCAGGTATAAACTTGTCATGAATAATATGAAATATAATTATTTCAAATTTTCATTTGTTTTTAATAAACATATTCCATAAATGTGGAGGCAGGTTGGCTTAGTGGTTAGCACATTCGCCTCGCACAAGGAGGTTCGATTCTCTCCTCCGCCCTGTGTACGTGGAGTTTACATGTCCTCAGGCTACTTGCAGTTTCTTCTGGGTAGTCCAGTTTCCTCCCTCAGTCCAAACACATGAGGCAATTGTCCATAGTCTGTGAATGTGTGTGCGATTGTGCCCTGTGATGAGTTGGCACCCATCCAGAGTATCACCCACCTTGTGCCCCGAGTTCCCTGAGATCGCTCCCTGGAATAGGCTCCAGGCTCTCCAGCGGCCCGGTGCAGGATAAGTGAAATGGACTGTGGAGGGTGAATTCCATGAATGTGTGTAACAGGAGGGATTTGCAAAACAAGTCACCATTAATGTAAAATTAAAAGTCTATGGTAAACACAAATGACGTTAACCAATATTTTTATATTATTTAACTAATATTTATACAGTAGATACTGAGCAAATAATTAGAATCAAAATTATTAGGATTTTTAACAATTATTATTTCATCATCAATTCTAAGACATCAAGAAAACTTTAGTAAACTTGCCCAATAACCTGATAAACACTATATTGCAAGCTTACTCCGCTTCAGAGTCAGAGATCAGTTTGATTTTTTCAGGCTAAAATATGAGAGTAGTGTGATCCTTGCTTGAGTATTTTCAGAAACTGGCAAAGCTGTTGCACTCTGGTAAAACTTTCTGACACAGAAGTAGGAAGAATTTGAGAGGACCTTGTGGTGCTCCTGCTTGGTGACCTACTTTTCTTGTACTTTTCTCATGAGGAGCCTCGCACACAGTGGCCATATGGCTCATCCAAGGGAAAGCTGTGTCCACAGATTGCAAGCTCTGAACTATATCTTGGTGAAGATCTCCTCAGGCTAAAATTATGCTTCCTTCACCCTGGGGAATAATGTGTGCAAGCATGATCTCTGTTTCCTGGTCTTGGTGAGGTGAACACTTTCAAATTCACTGAACGCTATGCTGTTTGTGATACACCTTATATACGTAGAACCTGCAGTATATTGAAATCTATACTCTATATTTAATATGTAAATATATTATTTTGCATGTATCTCATAGCAAGTAGCATACGTGAGTCAGAGGATAAAGAGTGTGCTTGATGATTAAGTATATAATTCAAGAGTTTGAGCATCTTTCTGAGGAGCACTTAGGCTCTGTTACCGCCTACTGTGATGAACTCATTTAATTCCACACTAAACCATTTCTGTGTATGCAAATGAGTAAAATGTTTTTTGGTTTTTAAAATGGAGGTTTATGCTGCTCTTTGCCCTCAGAATTTTTGCTCTGAGTCAGAGTTCCACACTGGTGTGAAAAAGCTTGACATCTCTTTATAAAGTGGGATGTGGCATAGAAAATCCTTCCTTTCAGGAACATCATGCAAATTTTTTAAAAACGATAAATAAAAATATAAATGAAGAAACTACAACAGCAGAGCACATTGGTTTTTATTTTTTATTTTAACACTGCCTTCAGTCACATCAGGCTTTCCAGTTTATTATGTTATAATGGGCAGCACATTCAAGCGAGCGCTGTGTTTTTAGTTTAGTCCTCCTGGGAAGTTCGTATGCATAAGTTGGGAGGTCGTAATAAGATGGCGGTGCACTTTTTCTTTATTAACCACAAAAAAATACAGCAAGGTTTTCCATCTATCCATCTTCTACACCGCTTATCCTACAGGGTTGCAGGGAACCTGGAGCCTATCCCAGGGAGCATCAGGCACACGGCGGGGTATACCCTGGATGGGGTGCCAGTCCACTGCAGGACACAATCACATACACATTCACACACCCACTCATACACTATGGACACTTTGGACATACCATGCATGTCTTTGGACTGGGGGAGGAAACCAGAGTACCTGGTGGAAACCCCCACAGCACGGGGAGAACATGCAAACTCCGCACATACATGGTAGCGGCACGAATCAAACCCCCAACAGTGGAGGTGTGAGGCGAACGTGCTAACCACTAAACCACCGTGCTCGCACAGCAAGGTTTTATACCTCTAATTCTAGTAAAAGAAAAATAAGAAATAGGCATCGGGTGTGGTTTTTTTTTACGTTTTCAATCAATTTATGAATCCACTGTAAACATTATCGTTACATATTATATCATAATTGTACAATGCTATCGTATTTTGTGCAGGAAATTAGCTTGTTTTATAGTAAACATTCAATTTCAACTAATTTACCGTTAACTACAGATATTGCATGCATTGATTGCACAATGTGGGTTCAACTCGTGAATACGATCTTTCTGGCATGACTTGAACGTATCATTAGTTCCCTTGCTCGTTCTTAGCAAACTCAAAAAAGCTAGTCTAATGACTTCCCTTGAGACACAATGTAGACAAATAAATGATAAAATGATGTCGATAGTGCTTAGTACGAACCCCTAATTTAAAACTCGTCTGAAAGGGGTAAGCGATCTAAGAAGGACACGTGAACCACGGTGCAAGATAACTGATCACATTTATTGCTGACCAAAATAACAACTGCACACACACTCCTATGTCCTAAACAACGAAAAGAAACTACGAATTGAACAAAGATTCAAAGTAACCAAAACAATCCCAAGACAACTCGCAATAAGCTTACCCGAAAGCAAACAATAAACATCTTAGATCAACAACACAAGAAAAAAGAACATGTAAACAACAGCTTGGATCCAGCCGCTGAGTGGGCATAGTAGCATGCCCGGTTATTCACCCCTGCGTCCTTCCATTTCACTTTCCTCTTATATGCACAACCTGAAGTGCCATTAATGCAACAGGACGCAGGTGCGCTCAGAGGAGGAAAGAAAACACAAAGTCAAAACACAAACACAGATACAATCCCCCCATGAAGCTCAGGCCATAACAATGCCATTGCAGCTGGAGTGTTAACAGGGACATAGCCAGATCTTGTAGGATGGGAGGCATGGTTAGACTCAATAACTTTATTGGGATAGCAATATAAAGTGGAGCAAAATACTAAACTGCATCTATGGAAAATGACATAACATAACTACACCGATCACTTTATGACCTCCCTATTAGACATAAAAGGCACACACCTAAGCAACATTTATTTGACATCCTGCACGCTACATAAAGGTCATATCTACCATAACAATAGGGTACATCTTATGATATATGCTAGTGTTACAAACTCAGTAGCATTAGCTCACAGTTATTAGTACCTTATAACAAACATCCAAATAATGAATATGATTATATCATCGGGTTGCTTGGCTTTTCCGTTGTGGTCAGTGGGGTCGGAGAATTGCTCACGTCTGTGTTAGCTTTCTAAACTCTCTTGTTCCTACATGACACCGACAATCCTCACTGTAAGACAATGATGAACTGAACTTTCAGATTTCCCAGAGATGTTGCGGTTTTGTCACTGCTAAGCTATGCTTCTGAGTGTTAGCTAGATTCAGTTAAAATTGCTGTCATAGAGCTCAAAAACCCATAAAAGGGAACATTTATTGTTAGCCTAACAAATCTGTATGAGAGTCTTGCTCATTAGGTTAAATATATATTAGTACCTAAGACTAAAGCATTGTGATACATTGACTTTTACTTCAATTATCCAGGTATCTGACCAACTTCTAAGACTTGCTAATTTAGGATCTGTTTCCTCTTGATACTCTTATAAACTACCATAAATAACAGAAAGCCTGTTAAGAAAAGCTTGATAATGAAAACTGCATACATGCATACAGCCTTCATGAAGAAAGCTTGACATTAAATGACATGAAAGCAGAAAGCTCTTTGACTCATTGGGGTTGATGAGCACTGGAACATTATTAAAAGGGACATCAGAGTGTGTTTTTCACTGCTGTTATGACCAGTGGTACAGTTCCCTCCCAATGGATTCCATTACACATAATTATAGCATCAACTTGGTAGATTTGGAGTTCGGGCTATCAAAAGACTTGTGTAATGTTGTACTGTATTAGAACAAATCTATTGAAGGACTGCGGATTATTTGAAATGAATACTGAAAAATAAACGATCCACTGGTTCAGGAAATATGACAAAATACAAATCTGTGATTTTTACCCCCAAAAAATAAAGTATTAGAATTGCTTGAATGCTTTAGAGCAGCATTTAAGCAACAAACTTTTTTCCGCCACGGACCGGTTTAATATCAGACAATATTTTCACGGACCGGCCTTTTAAGGTGTTGCGGATAAATACAACAAAATAAAATGATAGGACCGGCATAAACACTGGGGTATTTTAAAAATATAATAATAAATGTGAATCCAATGTGAAATCACAACTTTATTAGCAGCGTCCTCGTAACGTCCTCTCTCCCCCCTAACGCTCTCTGGTCTCTATGGTAAGGTTCCAACGTATCATGTGACCGAGACAAGCGTCTTGACATGCATCAAGATTGAGTCGTAGAAGGATGTAATGGAGAGAATCCGGTCATTTTTCAGATCCAGATGGGCGGCTGTGGTGCAGTTGGTAGAGTGGGTTGTCCACTAATCGTAGGGTTGGCGGTTCGATTCCCGGCCCGGGTGAATCCACATGCCGAAGTGTCCTTGGGCAAGACACTGAACCCCAAGTTGCTCCCGATGGCAAGCTAGCACCTTGCATGGCAGCTCTGCTACCATTGGAGTGTGAGAATGGGTGAATGGGTGAATGAGACACAGTGTAAAGTGCTTTGGATAAAAGTGCTATATAAGTGCACATTTAAATAAAATGGAAATAATGTAAGTTATTTATTCTTTCTGTGCGGCCCGGACTGGGGGTTGGGGACTGCTGCTTTAGAGAATTGTACTAAATGAATTCATGTAAATATGTGGCTCATACTCAAACTGTGTATTTTACTTACTTTACAGGGTTAAATTCAGGCACATGCACACATAGACATCAAAGGGGGCTTGAGAACCTGACCTTTTTTTTCCTCGAGAGAAGGTGCCCTTTCTGGGTTCCTTATTTATTTATTCATTTATTTAAGTAAATGAATATATATGAGATGAGACTTTGTCGAGTTCTGATGCCCTCTCGCCCTACCGCCCCCCTCCCTCGCCCTCCTCCCCCTCCCTCCCTACTGCCCTCCCACTCTCTCTCCATTCTCCCTTCCTCCCTCAATCTCCCCTCTCCTTCCCAGTCCCTCCCTCCCCCCTCTCCATCTCTCCCCCTACCTCTTCCTCTCACTCTTCCTCCTTCCTTCTCCCTATCCCTTCTTCCCACTCTCTCTCTCTCTCTCTCTACGTCTCCAAGCAGCAGTGCAGCACACATCAGACACACAGACAGGCAGGCAGTAGCTCCTCCCAGCTCCCAGTTGTGTTTTTCTTGGCTTGTGTGGAGCTGAGTGGTGATGAACAAAATACTAAACTACCAGTACCTCGACTTTACAGCTAATTAGCCCAAAGACAAAAGACAGATATAGCTAACTTGTGTCTTGCTAACATGCATGACTCACTAGCTACTAGCTAATACAATAAGTTAGCTAAAGTTCAGTATAGCATGGCTATACAGGCTAATATACTGCACTTAATGGAGTCACTACAGGAGAATACAGTCAAATTTGTGTCTAATAACGTCATCACAATCGCCACATTGATATGCAAATTAGGCGTTGACTAATTAAAACGAGCTAATTTACATACATTTGATATGGCACTCCAGGTGAATAGGATAAACAAAATAACTAAAGCACAGAATTTCCCCAGTTAATGACTTAACATCAAGAGTCTTTTCCCCTGAAATGTTATGTTTAAATCTGCAGATTAGCTTGTTTTGATTCATTTAGAAGAAATCTGAGGGTAGCAGGCTTAAATGAAACATGAATCTAAATGTGTATTTTGGAAGTTTAGTGTGAAGATTTTTGTTTATTTTGAAGTGTTGTGTATTCGAATAACAACAAAATAATTAAAACGGTTTACTGCCTTGTGCAAAATAAAGAAATTATTAGTGAAACTGTGTCTCCATGGTGCCATCATTTATTCTAAATATATACTTGAAACTAGTAGCATAGAAAACATTGTGGCATAGTTTCCTTTGCTGTTGCCTGCTCTTGTGATAAACATAGTGAATACTAAAGAAGACCATGTGTGTGAGAGTTCAGTATGAAATAATTGCGTGAGTGTGAGGGAATTAAAATAAATTGGAAGTCAGAGTTGGGTTAATATATCTAACGTTTTTTTTTTTTGTTGTTGTTGTTTTTTATGTTTTAAAATAAGTAGTTATGAGAAGTACCCTTTTTTCCACATGAGCCCCTGCCCCGCAAAATATCTGTGCGCGTCTCTGGTTAAATATACTATTATTTTGTAAGTGCTCACAGAACTAGGGGGCAAAAAAAATAAATAATTTGAACCGATTGTATACTAATGTGGGCGTGTGGTTTTTGAACCCAATTTGCATATGCATTTGCAGAACTTGAAACTTTAAACTTTCATTTCGAGCGTGATCGATGGGTTGTTTTCGGTGTTTCTTTTTGTGTGTGTTTGCTTTAAAGCCTAAGGCTATTGCATTATGAACTCTTGTGGAAGATCAAGTGATCAAGATCAAGGGGTTCACCCTTTTTTGTGTTGCTCAGTTAGGTGTATGGTTTGTGTGAGTGTGCAGGCACATTAAGTACTGTTGGGTTTTGCCAGTTCGGTCTTTATGAAGGTTGATGTAAGTGCATTTATCCCATTAGAGTTCAGCTTCTAGTTGGAATCATTTAAGGTGCTAATGGGAATTAAGCAGTGCATAATTGACCACAGGCCGTTGAATTATTAGAAAAATAATTATTAGAAAAAAACAGACTAGATTGCATTAAAGAATAACTGTATAGTGAATATTTATTTATTTATTGAACACTGGATTTGATCATACTGTTTTTAACCATTTTATAAAAGCAATAAACCAATCAAGTGCATGCATTACAAGGACTTTATCACATGTAATGCGGTTTGCTGCATGTTGTAGCTAAGAACACCCTTACCCAAATGTATTATCAAATATCTTTATCAGAATTATTTTTCATACTACATTATGCCAAAGGTCATTCAATCCAACATTGCATTTGCTGTAAGCAGCTTTTAATGATTTGGAGACCTTTCTAAAACTTTCTTTTACATGCAACTTGGAGAAAAACATTTTGTGTTAAAAAAAAAGTTGGGCTGTGTGGGAGGCACCGTGGCAGTAGGCCCGAACTGGCCATCGGGAGCACCGGCAACTGACGACTGATTTGGCCCGTTGCCCTGCTGTGTTTTTGAAAATTAATTAATTAAATAAATAATTGCATAATTATTTTATATTATTGCATGTCCAATGCACTCAAGTGATCAATTCTGAATTCAGCATTCGATAAGAAATCTATAATAAATAATGAATTTAGTCATGACTTTCAACGTTACCTTTGGCCTCAGAGCAAGGATGGAGCAGAGAGGGAAAGAGCATGCAAAAGGAAAAAAAGAAGTCGTGAAATGTAGCAAAATTACTGACCTGTACAGGGCTTGGAGTGCAAGACTCACCTGTAAATATGGTAGCTTTGTGTTCACTAAGTTAGCTAAACAAGTATTAACCACAGATTCACTACTAGCAACATTAGCACTACTACGATCAGCATTATCTACTGTATAGTTGTAGTACTTAGTAATTTAGCAGACAAATATCCAAATTTGCATACAGTACATTTAAGGAGCAATCCATGTTGTTATTTTACATGTTGAAGCTACAAATACAGCAAGGGCAAACAACAGCAACATCAACAACAACAACAAAACACTTTTCCAAGCTATGAGTCATAAAAGGTAATATCATGTTGAATATTAGGATTTTTCTAAAAAAAAAAAAAAAGATATTGCCATGATGTAGTTATTATTGTACTAACAGATATTTAAGCAATAAATATCTGCCCATATGTGAGGTTAAAAAAACAACTTTTTTCTCCTATTGTTCACAACAAGGTGGAGAGAGTCAATCTGGCACTAGTTCTGTGCAGTGGTCACACTTCAGGATCAACCCGAGATGAAAGGAAATTAAATATGCCTTAATATATTAATATAAAATACAGCATGGTTAAATATTTTAAGTATTTTTAAGTCTAAAAAACCCACATTGGTGTAATGTGATGCTTTAATTTGAACTAAAAGAAAGTTAGACTCTGTGCTCACAAATTAGATCAAAACGTTGTCATTTCAGACAGGTCTGTTCATAGTAGTAGACCTTCCTGGTAGAGAAGTGACATGTACATGAAATATGGCACAAAAAGGCATCTCCTGTTCACCTCTCTTCTGCATTGTACTTTGTACTTTTTTGAGTGAAAAGTAGAGAGTTACTGGCAGCTTTGCACTTCTGGTGTTTGTTAAATACTTGGCATACCCATGTAAGCTGATATAAATTAGGACTGCTTCATCACCTCTAGGTTGCTTGTTTATGTTTTTATGGCATGGCCATAATGTGTGTAATAAATTGAATTTAGGATGCAATTTATTCAATTCAATAGGGTTGTCAGTGGTTTCAAATTTTGTTGCAGGTGTATGGGGTGGCTTGGATGAGTGTGAGACTCCTGAGTGGCACAGTATGAGTGTTGCTGCCTCCACATGTGTGTTGCCCATATGTGTTGCCCTGCAATGGACAGTGTTATCAGGATTCTCATCTCCAACTGCTTCTCTCTACTTCCTATAAAATAAGTCAGAAATCACACTCAGGTAACTGTAGTGACAGCAATGCTAAACACAGCTACTGTAGCATGTACTCAATGCTGATTGTGCCTTTGTGCCTTTTAAACCTTATTGGAAGGTTGTAAGTTAAAATCCCAGCACTGCCAAGCTGCAACTGCTGGGCCTTTGAGCAAGGCTCTTAACCCTCAACTGCTCAGTTGTATGAATCAGGTAAATATAAATCGCTCTGGTTATGCAGTCTGTCAAATGCCATGAATGTAAATATAAACCCACAGGTAACATGTTTGAAATATTAATTCCTCCATCTTCAATAGGCACTGTATCCTGGACTATCTTGGATCTGGTGTTTTATTCCATCTTATACCACAACAACAATTACAACAGGTTTTTTTTTTTTTATTATTACAGAACCTCAAACCATACTGTTTACCTATTTATAACTAATGTCTAATGTTGTTTATTACATTACTGGTAAAATGATAGGCAGAGATGTCAAATCATTTCTATTCCTGACCTAATCATTTAATTCAGAACATATTTATGTAACAAATAACACCTCCTCCAAAGTTCATCCCAATCTAAAACTCTAAAACTACAGGAGACAGACGAGGCAGACTAGACACAGGAGCAAGAGAGTATCTGATTACAAAGTGTTCTTCTGACAATTTTGTTTGAATTAAATTGTATTTATCTACTATAACTGTAATACTGTAAGCGTATATTAATGGTGATCATAACAAGCGGGTTTTAGCCAAGAACTTAATCAAATATTAGCCAACTCGACTTGTGGTAATGTTACAGCACAGATAACCAAACACTGATAACGACAATGAAACTGCTTCATTATCTCTGCTTCCTGTTTCACCTTCCAGGCCAGTAAACATATTCTTTAGACTAAGTCCACTCAGCTTTCATAATTCAATGTCATTCTTTGACTCCTGAACAAGTTCACTGTACCTGTGCTCGAGATGGACTGTTACCTTAGCAACAGGATTCACTGCTCCATACTGAACAGTTGGTGAATGTTTGCACCTCTACAGAGCCAGCAGCTGCTGATACACACCAGGCACACAGACTGAGCTGGAACAAGCACTGTATACTCACACCAAGTAGACACACAGAGCTGGAATGAGCCCTTTACACACACAGAGCACACAGGCTGGGCTGGAACTGGCACTGATATTCAGAAACAGTCTGGCATAGCAGCACATCTCGGGATACTGTCAGATATACAGCCTTTAGTTTGGGCCTCATGTAATAATCACAACGGCAATAGAGATTGAACAGCATGACAAATTCATATTTTCAATCTGTGGCTAATTGTGTCACTGTGGGGTCAGTTAGCCCTTTTTATTATTCTAACAAAAAGAAATTTCAATATTGAATCTAAGAAAGCATGCATTGAACTAGTGGATGCATGCTGCTCTTCAATTACTAAAAGGTTTGAAAGTAAAAGGGTTGACTTTTGTTTAAAGCGTAGGATTAATACATGAAATGTGGTATCTAAAAAACCTGCATCCATGCATGGGGACAATAAAAATGTTCTAACTATTTACAGAAATTCATTTAATATACTTTCAATCAATAATTATTTATATATGTATTAAATAACATGTAATAAATATTATTTAAACTGGACTCATCTCTCAATTTCACATTATCATTGAAAACACTGAAACAATGAGAGCACTTGCTTGTGTGTATGTGTGTATATATATATATATATATATATATATATATCACTACTTAGTTACTTTTTATTTCTTACCTGGCTGAGGCTCGATCTCTTCCAGGCTTTGCAGGTGTTTTTAATGCATTCAATAACAGCCTAAAGCATACACCTTCATTTTCTTTTAAAAACACATTATTATTATTATTATTATTATTATTATTATTATTATTATTATTATTATTATTATTATTAAAAAAGACTATTATTATATCCTTAGCTTTTAGAATATTTCCTGTCCCCTAGAGCTATGTATGCTGTACAGTACAAAAGATCTCTTAAAATTACGGGTTATATCACCCACTGCACAACTCTTTGTATTGAAAGTTGGAAGTCATGTGTTTTGTTACTTTTGTAGTTTTTGCGTGGTTAGGCCATGGCCTAGAGATTGCAATTTAGAGGTTTATTTAAAAATAAAATTACATCAAGTAAATAAACTGTCCACTGTGATAATAAAGATTGCAATATAAGCTTCCTAAAGTCATTATGAAATTAATTAATTTCTTCTAGTTTATAATAACAGATAGATTCCACACATGATTTTATGAAGATGCCAGTGATCCTGACAATTTCTGCTCTCTGCTCTCTGGACCTGCCTGATCCATCCTGATACCCTACTTCTGGATGGAGCTCTCATCAACTGGAGGCTACAGCCTGGAGATTGATTACGGTGGTACCACTTGAAGTACCATGGAAATGGTTTTGGACCTCAATTCCACATGGACATTCTCACTGTGGTTGCTGGGACTATGGTTGCTGCTATGGTCTTGGGACTGCAATTACCACATGCAGTTTTGCACTCAGGTCACCTTTAGTGAACAGTGGACTAGTTCAACAAACAGACTTCATGTAAAAACCATAATGAACTTTCTTTTACTATCACACTATTCCCTGTTACCCAGATGAGGATGAGTTCCCATCTGAGTCTGGTTCCTCTCAAGGTTTCATCCTCATATCGTCTTAGGGAGTTTTTCCTCGCCACGGGCTCGCACAATAGAGATAAATTCACACACTCAAAATCTGTATCCTGTGTTTATATGTTTCTGTAAAGCTGCTTCGAGACAAAGTCCATTGTTAACTATATGCTATACAAATAAAATTATATTGAATTGAATTTAATATTTTGTGCATACACCCTGTCCAGGGTGTACCCCGCCTTGTGCCCGATGCTCCCTGGGATAGGCTCCAGGTTCCAAGTGACCCTGAAAAGGAGTAAGCGGTAGAAGATGGATGGATGGATGGATTTTGTGCATAATTATTGGCACAGCTAAACACATTTAATTAAGTTATGTTTTGGGGAAAATAGGGCAAAAGACATATTTTAAACATTTTAAGTGTTTAATAACTGAAAACAATAGAGAACAAATTACATCACAAATTAAACATAAATCTCCCAGCTTTCAAATTTGAAAAATGGCCTCACATGGCCTATTAAACAAATGTATAACTTGATTTGAACAAGCCAGAACTCTTATTGAGTTTTGTATTATGTTTATGAAGCGTCCTCAAACCAAAATTATTATAAGCAAAAAAGTCCAGATCACTACGGCAATGTGTATGCAAAAAACTTCTATAGTTTTCTTAAGTATTCTTATCTTAATAGTAAGAGTTTGCTATTTCATATGTTTTTTTTTCCTTTGGTTTTTTTTTCAAAGTAACGACTGTACCACAGCAGGAGAAGTCTCTCAAAATGCTGGTTTCTTTTTGGGATGAGGATGAGACTTCGAATACTAAATAGTCTCTCAAGCGGCACAAGGAAAGTTGTTGCTGTGTAGGCTTTTAAGAAGATGTTCAAAATCCTAGGGAAATCATGTATTCATCTGTACTCTTCATATAAATAAATAAATAAATAGATAAATAAATGAATAAATATGAGGAGAGAGAGAGAGAGAGAGAGAGAGCTTTGTCCCAATATAATACAACAACGTACCTGTCATCCTGTAACATGGTTTTTCAGTAATCGTGGTATACATGATGATAGTTGATCATTTTTAATGTTAAGAGTTTGCCAAATAAATGTAGACATCACCTGACATGTCACTTGGGTGTTCTTGTTTTTACAAAAGCTTGCAATGTAGTTTAAAAAATGTGGAAATGATGTTGTATATCAGCTCATTGCTATTAAACAAAATTTTCAATTGTCTACTGGAGGACAGCAAGGGACTTCTGCTGTTATGGTCAATGTAAGTCCTCTGCTAAGTTCAAACAGACTACAATCATCCATGCTGATTAATTTCCGAGCAGTTCTCTTTGCTTTGTTTAATCACAATAGGCGTATAACACACATCACAATATTGCCAAGTCAAGTATGCACTTTATAATATACAATCTGACTGCAGCATCCTGAAAGTTTCGCAGACATATTAGTGTTGGAATGTGATTTATCAAGTATGTAAAGTCCTGAAATTTGCTACTGTATAGCTCTCTCCTTTTATAGCTGTCTATTGCATTTTACTCTATATACAGTAATTGGCAAATAAGACATAACAGATGGTGTGTAAATATCATTCTACACATTCACTTACTCATAGAAGTTTCTCAAGATCTATTCCATGGCCATGAAGTAGTATGAATGATAAGAATGATGACTGAAAAATCTATTGAATTAGACCATTGTGGGCACAGGACCCTAAGCATGGAGATGGATGATAATATTCGATTTAATGGAATGACACACAAAGACCCAGTCAGAGTCTGTGATGTTGTGACACATGCGATATACCATTATAGTGTGTCACATTAAGTGAATTCTCAATGTGATGTCCATTTAATAATTAAACGGAGGTTTGTTTGGTATCTTGGGCCATGAGTCATGGCATCAATACTGTATATTATCTCAGACCAGACCATATAAAAAAATAACCACTATGTCACCTGATGTAAGGTTGAATT
The DNA here is from genome assembly GCA_012411365.1 of Ameiurus melas. NCBI lineage: Eukaryota > Metazoa > Chordata > Actinopteri > Siluriformes > Ictaluridae > Ameiurus > Ameiurus melas. The sequence goes on along the minus strand of CM022762.1, from coordinate 8,821,155 downwards.
GAGATGTATGGAATTATGTAGGGTGTCACAAATGTGACAGGGGTAATTTTAGCAAATAAGTCTTGTTAACACACACACACACACACACACACACACAAATACACACACATATATATATATATGAAAATTCTGAAAAAGTTGGGACAGTATGGAAAATGCAAAAAGAGTCATTTGAAAATTCAGTTCACCCTATATTATAATGAAAACACATTATTAACACATTATTTGATTTTTTACTTTGTGAATTGTATTTATTTATTTTTTTAAATATACACTCATTTCAAATCTGATGATTGCAACACACTCCAAAAATTTGGGACAGTCGACTGTTTACCCCTGTGTAACATCACCTTTTCTTTTAATAATATGTATTAAGTGTTTGGACGCTGAGTGAAGACACCAGTTGGTTAAGTTTAGCAAGTGGAATTTTCCCACTTCATCCATTATGCATTTCTTCAGCTGCGCAACTGTATGGGGCCTTCATTTTCAAATTTTGCGCTTCATAATGCGCCACACATCTCAATCAGAGACAGGTCACGACTGCAGGCAGGCAGGCCATGCTAGCACCCGCACTCTCTGCTTATGCAACCATGCGCTTGTAATCCGGGCAGAATGCGTTGTCCTGTTCTGGATGGCAGCACATGTTGGTCCAAAATGTCTACATATCTTTCTGCATTAATGCTGCACTCACAGATGTGCAAGTTACTCATGCCATGGGCAGTGACACACCCCCATACCATGACAGACGCTGGCTTTTGGACCTGACGCCGATAACAGCTTGGATGGTCCTTTTCCTCTTTGGCCCGGAGAACACAACGGCTGTTTTGTCCAAAAGCTATTTGAAACGTCGACTCGTCAGACCACAAAGCACGATTCTACTGTGCCACTGTCCATCTCAGATTAGACCGAGACAGAGAAGTCAGCGGTGCTTCTGGACAGTGTTGATGTATGGCTTCTGCTTTGCAGAGTAAAGCCTTAACTTGCATCTGTGGATGCAGCGGCGAATGGTGTTGACTGACAAAGGTTTACCAAAGTATTCTCGAGTCCATGTCAGGATATCCATTACAGACTCATGATGGTTTTTAACACAGCATCGTCTGATGGATCGGAGTTCATGTGTATTCAGAAGTGGTTTTAGGCCTTGCCCTTTTACGCACAGAGATTTGATCGGATTCCTTGAATCTTTTAATTATATCGTGCACTGTAGAAGGTGAAATGCCCAAAATCCTACCGATTTGTCTTTGGGGAATGTTGTTCTCAAAGTGTTGGATTATTTGCTGAAGCATCTGTTAGCAGATTGGTGAGCCTCAACCCATCCCATGCTCTTGAAGGACTAGGGCCTTTTTAGGAGGCTCATTATATACTATGTTTAGACGATTGCCTCACCTGTTTCACATCATCTTCTTATTTCAACTTGTCACATCGCTTTTAGTCCTAAATTGCCCCGTCCTTTTTTGGAACTTTTTTGGAACGTGTCGCATGCATCAATTTCAAAATAAATGTTTATATTTTAAAAACTATGCAGTTGATTAGGTAAAACATCAATTACCTTGTCTTTATATGTTTTTTTTTGTTTAAATACAAGTCAAATTACATTTACAACTCACTCCTTTTTGTTTTTATTAGCACTTTCCATACTGGCCCAACTTTTTCGGAATTGGTATTGACATTTTTTCAGATGTTAGTGACAAAAAAAGAATGTACTGAAGCTGCCGCAAGGTTGCGATGGACTTCAACAGGAAACATGGAAAGCACATCACACACGACACTGTTAACAAACTTATAACAAATTCAAAAGGCATGGGTGTGTTGCGGACCAACCGAAATGTGGACGTCCACGAACAACCACCAACGAAGGCACATGGTGCTGACATACATAGTCATGTATGGGGACTTTTGGGACACCCTGTGGTGTGTACATGCATGAGTGGAAAAGAAAAATAAGAGATGGTAACAATAAAGTATGGTGTTTTATGTTTCTAATGCAGGTGCTGTGGATTGAAACGTTATTGTTCTTGATTGTGGATTGATACGAAATTGTTAAAGTAAAACGAAAATGTAAAACCATGAGATCTCGCCTCAGAACTGATGGCACGTTAAACCCAATATAATACGAGAATATTTCAAATATTACTTAATTCTCCCAAAGACATTCTTGACCAATAGTCACTGAAAGATTGGATTTTCTAATGAAAACTGCAGAACGATTAATTTAAACACGTTTCTTTTAATTATTTTGAGGACAATATTACATTTTCGCCTCCAAATAAAGGGTCAATGATAAATAAAGTCTTCTTACAAAATAGTCAAATCAACTACAAATTAAACAAACATACAGTATGGTCCATTCTTATACAGTTACTATCATTCACAAAATATTTACAGTCTTAATTTTGTCCCTTTACATAATTCAGCAAGATAACAATACTGTACCTTCAAGTACTGAATATTTCTTACTTTTTTCTTTCGTTTTTACAAAAGTTTTGCACTCCTGAGAAAATGCTGCACTGTATTTTAGTGCATTTCAAAATTCATTTAAGCTACACAATCTGACTTTTATGAGCAATTATAAATACTTTGCCTGATTTACTGTATGTTTCCTGTTTAGTCTCACACAAAAGTGTGGCCAAGACTGAAACGGCACACGTCCTCAGATTTTGTATGGCCATAAAGGGGGGAAAAATGTATTCCCTTTTTGTGTATTACAACCATTTTCTCTCATCAGAGTGTAATTCCTGATGACCTCAGTTCTAGGGTCACAGATGTATAGGTGCATGGCTATTCTTAATGATAAACAATGCAGTACTCTTTGTCGCCTCCTACTGGGTCGATTCATTCAGTGCAAGCGAGTGCTAGCTGAAACAAACAAAAACAGTTTGCGTGTGCTCGAGATAAACGTCAAGTCAAAATGTGATTTCTAAAGAATGGATTCAGTCAAAGACCACAATAGTTGATCGATTAAACCCACTTGACTGAAATCTACCCAGGTGAACATTTCGTTGTATTATTTAAAAACGATAATAAACATGACATAAATGAAAGTGGTTGTGGCAACTGTTAGGCTTTGTGCCCAAGTGGTGTGAATGCGTAGTTTTTGCAGTTTTTAGTGGGTGTTGCATCTTCTGTGCACACACACACACACACTCCCTGTCCAGCAGGTCAATTTATTTCTATGATTTCTACAATATTTACACTTTTACTCTTTTTAGCCTTGCTTTGCTAGAAAAATACGTCTGAAATACTAGCAGGACATCCACAGTATTGTGAATCACACATTGTGATATGTCATAATGTACGTATATAAACAAGTGGTAATAACCACAGTATAAAGGGTCTCTGGAAAGGGTCTTGGGTTAATAATGTCTACACTGATTGTCACTGTATTTGTTGGGTTTATAAAGTGCCTGATAAAAATTTAAGTCTCAGAGGGGAGTTACACAACTATAGAACCTCGTTTCGTTTTTATTATCCACAATGGGTTTTGACTGCTCTCAATCATAAAAACCAGACTATTAAAAAAACAAAACTTTTTTCAAAATTAAAAAAAAATATCTGCGGCATTATTCATATTGAGGTCAAGACTGATGAAGTCCGTTTGCGTGTGTCACATTCAGAAGTGAGTGTCACTCTGTGAATTGCACATACAGAAACATATCCCACGCGGACGAGCAACATATACAGGACGTGGAAATATTTCAGGGCGGATTCAGCCCTATTAGCGTGGCGGAGCGTGCCAGGGACACAGTGCGGGCACTTTGGCAGGAATACTGCACTGAGTTACATTCAGCCGGTGCAGATAGCTTAGAGAACAAGGGAGTTATGAGTTGATTGGTAGCGAAGGCCAAATCAGCAGAAGAAAATTTCTCCGTCCAGTGGAGGCTCTGTCAGTGGCAGCAGATGGGATTCTGGAGAAAAGGACAGAGGTGACCTTTATAGTCAGTAAAAAAAAAACAGATTCAACAGATGCTTAACCTATAGATAATCATCATTCATTTCACTAACAATCAAATCTCCTTGATTAAACTGGAAGACAAATAACTGTACATGGTAAATGGTCTGCACTTATATACTGTAGCACTTTTTTAACCTTAGCAGTTCCAAAGCGCTTTACACTGTGTCTCATTCACACACACCCCAATGGTAGCAGAGCTGCCATGCAAGGCGTTAACTTGCCATCGGGAGCAACTCGTGGTTCAGTGTCTTGCCAAAGGACACTTCGGCATGTGGAGTCACGTGGGCCGGGAATTGAAGTGCCAACCATACGATTAGTGGACAACCCGCTCTACCACCTGAGCCACAGCCCCCCACAATGTACAATATAAAGTCCCAGGTAGTGACACAAACTCAACAAACTAAATTATTATATACATAATGTTTCAATAGGGGTTGGGAAGAGAAATAACGAAGAATTATGCTCAAAACAATATTCATATTTTCTCTTAATTTCTCTAATCAAACACAAAATAATGTTTTGGATTATTTAAAATATTCTTTCTCTTCAGTCCGGACAGGATTTCACGGTGTGTTTTTGTGATTGTTGTGATTGTTTGCGATGTAACTTCTTGTGGAAAACTACTTGGCGATATTGTAATTGCATGAAATTGTTTTGCATGGTCTTTCAAACTGATGCGTGTTGGTAAATGAGACCTTTCAGCTGTACTCGTGTTTGACGCATGTGAATCGAAGAGGGCTTTGGCTGAATGCGCATTGAAATGACACGACGCATTCTGGCCCAAATCTGCAGAATATTCGCAGCAATTTTTTTTCAATTTCAAGCTCCTTCAAAAATTATGGACTTTCCTTGATTTTGTGTTCATTTCTGCGATCACAAACTCCTGGAAGGAAAATCTTGTCTATTCGTTAATCTTTATAACCATGCTTATAACTCTTTGTAATGTGGTAATGACTCCTTGTAATCATTTTATATTACCTCACTTATAGTGCCTGATAAAGCTCCAAAAATGTGCTATAAATAATAAGAATAAAAGTTGTAATAAGAAATCATGTTGTAAGTGTTACTATTCATCTTAATGCCTTGTGGTGTACTGAAAAATCTTTCTAGCTAATAATGACCTGTATATGTTTTATGTGTATAGCTTGTAGTTTGTGTTGTTTTTACATTACTGCAGAATGATGTTTGATTTGAGTTAAAATGTCACCACTGATTACTTCCAAATAGAACAAGGGTGCACATATGTAGCACTTAGGCTCCTGCCCCTTCAAGGTTAAACATGCACTACATACAGTACCCTCCACTAATATTGGCACCCTTGGTAAATATGAGTAAATAAGGCTATTAAAATGGTCATTATTGTTTAACATTTTGATTTTTTGTTCAAAAAATTCACAAAAATACGCTGCTCTCATGGATATCAAACAATTGCAAACACAACACAGGTTTATAAGAAAATATCTTTGTTAAATATAGCGGTGCAACAATTACTGGAACCCTTTTAGTCAATACTCTGTGCTACCTCCCTTTGCCAAGAGAACATCTCTGAGACTTCTCCTATACTGCCTGATGAGTTTGGAGATCACATGGCAAGGAATCTGAGATCATTCCTCCATACAGAATATCTCCAGATCCTTCAAATTTTGAGGTCCACGCTGATGGACTCTCCTCTTCAGTTCATCCCACAGGTTTTCTATGGATTTCAAGTCAGGGGACTGGGATGGCCATGGCAGGACCTTGATTTTGTGGTCAGTAAACCATTTTTGTGTTGATTTTGTACACTGTACATGTGTCCTTGTCCTTGTAATGTGCCTTTAGTATATTCTACATTAAAGATTTTAAACATCTGTCTGTATGTACTTCAGATAGGAAAAAAAGTCACCAGTGTCTTACAATTTATAATGAGGAATAATTTAACATATTATCCACTTTACTTGAAGCACTCAGTGATACCATTTTAAATGTTTTATAATTGTTAATAAATACTACATTTGCTTTATAATTATGTACAGGTCATAATTAGTTATAAAGGTTAGACCACATGATATCATAATCAATCAGTCAATCAATGTTTATTTATAGAGCATATTTTAAAACAAGCGAGGTTGACCCAAGTGCTGTACAGTGAATAAAAGGAATAAATTAAGCCAAACAATTAAAGTCATGAATATAAAAGACCCCAAGATAATAATATAGTGAGGGGATGTTAAGAGCCAGGGAAAACAGATAAGTCTTAAGAGAAGATTTAAAAGCAGAGATATATGGAGCATGCCTGATATAAAGAGGAGGGCTACTCCAAAGTGTTGGACCAGCGGTAGCAAAGGTGCAATCACCTCAATTTCTAAGGTTGGCTCTAGGGACGGTGAGTAGGTGATGGTCACCCGATCTCAAGGTTCGAGAAGGAGTGTATGGGAGCAATAAGTCAGTTAAGTATTGATGTGCCAGATTATTGAGGACTTTGTAGACAAATAAGATTTTGACATCAATTCAATACTTAACAGGGAGCCAGTGCAAGGAAATTAGAATGGGTGTGATATGGTCAAATTTGCACTTCCCTTTGAGAAGCCAGCTGCATCTTGTACTGAGAAACTGGAGGACAGAGAAATACTGTAATACAGAGAATTATTTGACAACAGCAGTTATTTGTTTGTCAAACTTTAGGCTGCTGTCAAATAGGTTTCTGGCACACCGCATATTATATGAAGCAAGAGATACTGACAACGGGAAACACTGTTTTCCTTAGGGCCAAACAAAATGAGTTCAGTCTTCTTTTTGTTAAGGTTTAAAAATTACTTGAAAGCCGTAGTTTAAGTTCAAATCGCCAATCTTAACAGCGGCTGAAGTGAGCTTTGATTGTTACGGTTTAAGGGAAAATAGATTTGGGTATCATCGGCATATAAATGAAAGGAAATTTCACATTAATCAAAAATAGAAGCCATGGGAGCATATACAGGGAAAACAACACTGGACCAAGAATTGATCCCTGTGGAACACCACAACCAAGAGGTATGCTAGAAGAAGAATGATATCCCAGATGGACAGTAAACCACCTGTTTGACAAGTAGGAATGAAACCATTTTAATACACTGCCATGAAGACCCACGCGTCTCCAGGCGAGACAGACGTATGTCATGGTCAACCTAATCAAATACAACGCTTAGATCTGACAGAACTAGTGCCATGGATTTCCCTGTATCAGTCGTAAGAATGATGTCATATGGAACTCTTAAAAGAGCGGATTCAGTGCTATGTAATGGAATAAAACCTGATTGGAAAACTTCATGAATAGAATTATTTGACAAGAAAGACTGTAATTGAAACAGTACAACTTTCTCCATGAATGAATAGGAGCACTTGTTTTACTCACTGATTCATGGAATTATTTACAGCACATTATTAGAGCCATTATGAGGTGTTATTCTAAATAATGCTGATAAAATGTTAAATTAATCATTACCAAGAACAGATATAATGCTTTATAAATATGACATAGAAGAAATTGTGGAAATTGTTACCAAATATTCGATTATTTTGAAAATAACATTATCAAATTACAAGTGTTCGAGGTTGAGAACCTTGCTAGCAAAAGTGTTTAATCTCCAATATTATGAGTATTTAAAAAATTGGTTAATTAATTAATTGACTTTTTCTATACATGCACCTTTTCTCAGCAAGCTTTTTCTCCAGCTCTTTCTATACATGCACCTCACTCATGTCAAGAACTTCTGAGGCTCTATTTCCATCAATAATTAGATAAAGATTAGCCATTTTATTGCTGCAATGTGAAAACAGATGGCCTGCATCAATAAGATTATTACGTGGTGAACAGGACACGTGGGTTAATCAGGTGATTTATGCTCTGTCAGTTTGGGTCATTTGAACTGGTCATTTACTGGACTAACAGTGTTACCTGCTTCCTGGGTGGGCTTGCTCTTGCTTTTCTTCTTCTTCTTCTTGTCTTTCTTCTCTTTGGGCCTGGTGAGCTGGAGGAGACGGTTGGGGATCTGTTTCTGGCCCTCTGTGCTCACAGCTTTAGGAGCAAAAGGATTGAAGGCGTTGAGGTTTCGTCCTTTCTGTTTGGAGTCCATTCTGGAGAGAGAATTCTTTCTGGGGCTGGTGGACTGTTCACCTTCATGCTTCTCCTGCTTCGTCTCTGGCTCCACAGAGCCACTGCTCTGAATGTTTAATGAGTCCTCGGACGTGCTCGAGAGAGACCTGCTCACCGTCTTCTGCAAGACATGCAATCCAAAAATCAGTTCTTTTGGTCTTTTGGTGTGTTTCCATGATTGGGTGCCATTTAATGTATGTTCTACTAATATTACATTTACAAATATGTACGTAAAGTAAAGGTGAAAAAAGCACAACAACATATTTGTGCATATTATGTATGTGCATATAGCAGATAACTTAAAACAATACAACTTTTTTCTAAACTTAACCTTGAAATAGAATAAATAAAGTACTGAATAATCATATTATTTTCTCATTAATGTATGAATCCATTTAACATTTCACATGTGACATATCCTTTTTCATGAGTCATCCATTATCGGTTACTACTCAACCCTGTCACCTGATCACATTCACCCCTATGAAATATCTGGAATATATGAAGTCACATTTTCAATAGAAAATCATCTGATTATCCTGAAGATCAAGGGGAGACGAAAAATTCTCTCATTATTTTTTCTACATGTTCAATCATCTGTAAGGAATAGCACACAACAGACCATTCTCACTCTTTTCTCTCTCTCTCTCTCTCTCTCTCTCTCTCGCTGATAAACTTCACAAACAACTGTGACTGTTAGAAAGCGCTCGTCTCCTAACAAATAACATCACCACATCTGTGATTAAACAATTGACTTTCTTAAACAACATGTTTTTAAAATCCATTTATAATTGGATTATGTGGAGTGTCCACTGTACAAATCTCTGTGTATGAGCTGTAACCATAGAAACAATAATATATTAGAACAAGTGCATTAATATTATCCTATTGTTCATGTTTGCCTCCTAAGGGATATGGGAGTAACTGGATTAAACCAACAGAAGGCCCTGAAAGACCTGTCTGAAGAGGCCGAGAATAACAGCTTTCAGCTCTGGGTCAGGAGAAGTGTTGGGGGTTAGTAAGACCTAACCTGAGGTCTAGTTGCAGGGGGTGGCATGGAGACGTCCCTGTAGCTAATCTATGCCATATGGATCCAGTGGCACTGAGCATGCATTAAAGGTGCCAATGGGGCTTGTAACAGCCTTAATTACTGGGAAGGTCCACATGGCTCTGGTTGTGTTAGGCAAAAGTGCCGGAGTGGTATTTGGTGTAACAGGAGGAAACCATATGGAACCAGTGGCACTGTGCATGCATTAAAGGTGCCAGTGGACTCGCCATAGCCTTAGTCACTCCGGAGGCCTTTATTGTTTTTGGTTGCATGTTGGCAAGCCTTAAGGATTAACAGGGTAATCCTAGGGGCACTGGAGGAGGTGTGACAGGCGGTAATGCCATAGCAGGTCAACATCTATCTGTGCGATTACTATTACAGTCAGAACTACATTCCCAGCCGTGCTGTTGTATGAAAAAATAATGCACACCTTCTGACCAATCAGATTCGAGCATTCAACCGCGCTGTGGTACATTCTGATAATCAAAAATATCTTGTGAGTAAATGTTATCAATAACCACCCTGTTAACCAAATTATAGATTGAAGCTTATCTGCATAAAAGTTAGATTTTTACAGTTACTAAGGGCTAAATGTATTTTGCTAGTTGTTTGATACTATATGAAGTATAGCATTTTGGAAACCCTTTCTAATAAGTCTCTGATTATGGATGAAACAGAACCTGTGTGTATTTCAGAATAGTCAAGAGGTCAATTGTTTTGTTTTTTGCAATCAAATGATCTGCACTGTGCAGTTCCCTAATTTAGTGACTTAGTACCTGTGAACTGCTGACACTCTTACTTCCTATCTGAGAGGTATGTTGCAGGTATAATATAATTAACACTGCTTAGAGTTAGGGTTGTTTTTCCATTTAATCTTGTTTTATCCCATTTTCTCTTAACCTGTTCCACTTTTTACAAAGCACATATTGTAAACTAGTGCTATAAGATAATTTATTTTACCATCATGTTTTACGTCATCAAATACGGCACTGAAATTCTGAATAATCTCTAATTGTCATACTGTGCACTAATCAGTATCCCAACAAGATTAAGAGAGAGCTGCAGCAAGAAAAGTGAGCACACTGTATTAGTGTATAGGTCTCACCTCCTTCTCCTTGAGCTGCTCCAGCATCTCTATCTCTCTCTGCATCTGCTCCTTCTCTCTCTCCAGCCTCCTCTGTGCATCCCTCAATCTTTCCAGGTCTTTCTGGTAGTCCTCTTTCCTGCTCTGCAGTTCCCGCTGAGCCTCCTCCAGCTCGGAGCGCCTTTTGTGCGCCTCCTCCTCTTTGGTATTGAGGAGCTGCTCTCGGTTGCTCAGCTCTTTGTCTCGTGCCTCCCACTCTTTCTCTCTGCGTTTCCTCTCCTCAGCGTGAGCGGCTGCTTCCTGACGCTGTCGCTCTGCACTGCGCTGCTTCTCCTGCTCCACTAGAGACGGAGGCCGAGACGAGGGACGTGAGGAGGGACGCTCGCTTAGAGCCTGACGCTGCTCCTCCAGGAAGGTGTCTTGCTGAACCACCACACCCTGCACAAATGCACATACACTACGCAATTTACTTGGGCAGAATAATTTTTCAAATCACCAGTCTGTGTCTTAGATTTTATTGCAAATCAACTGTATGATTTATTTTTAAATGTCCAACAAATTTTTATCTTGATCTCAATTATTTTACAGGGTGAAATACTGCTCCAAAGTGCATAAGACAACTGCTTACATTTCATTTTAATGATAATAATAGTATTAAGAAGAAGACTATTATTATTATTATTATTATTATTATTATTAACAATAATAATACTAATCTGCAGTATATTTGTAATATTTGTTACTTCCTGGTTAAAATGACCTGAACCTCTCTGTAATATAAATACTAGTTTTAGATCTGAGTTTAAGATCTGAACGATAGCTTCTTCTTTTTATATGATTTTGATCATATAAAAATAAAGCAAACAGCATAAAGGCTGACAGTGGAAAAATAATTTCTATGCACTTCTCTTTTTCTGTTATTGTTCTGAAAGAAAAAGAAAGAAAAATGCATTTAGAAAGAAAGACAGACAGAAAGAAAGAGAAAGGTGCATTTAGAAAGAAAGAAAGAAAGAAAGGAAAGAAAGAAAGGAAGGAAGTGCATTTAGACAAAAAGAAAGATCATTTCAAAAGAAAGAAACAAAGAAAGAAAACAAAAGAAAGAGCATTTAAAAAGAAAGAAAGAAAGAAAGAAACATTTTTGAGAGACAGATAGGTATATAGATAAACATATAGAGTCACCCCTTATCAATTAATCTATCTATGATAAGTATGTGATAAGTAAGCTGATGTGAGTGTGCTATAGAAGTGAACACACACCTGCAGTGAACTGAGGAGGTCATGGAGATGTGTAACACTGCTCAGGACCTGCTGTACAAACACAACCACATCACACTTTAATCCCACTGACATTCACAACAGCACACTCATAAGCACTGCATCACATGCACTCCATATCAAGGGGAAAGGGGTCTTAACGTCTCTTAATGTGTTTGCAAACGCTGTGATCTCACTAAGCAGTAGAGCTAAAACAATCTGAGGATTAAAAATTGCGAACAGACCAACACTGATTATTATTTTTTTTCTCTGTTGTAACTGGGTTGAATTTCCCAGTTTAGACCGTAAAACAACACAACACTGTGTCTACACAAATTGTGATGGTTTGCCTACTTATTACGTTACATTTGTTATATTAATACAAAATTCAATATACAGTTATAAACATGTCAGATTTCAAATAATCCTGTGAGAACTTGAATCAATTTGTTCTTAAAGCCAAGTAAAGACCAACACCAGAGCTAAACAAATGGATTCCTGCTCTGTTCCAGTCGCCATCTTCAGTCTGTTAAGCAGCTAAATCCAGCAGCCATTGACTACCGATAACACAGCTCATTGAGATTGAAGCATGTTCAGAGGCGTTACCTCTCTGTTCCTCTTCAGCACCAGCGGCAGGTTGGTGTTTCCTCCCTGTGAAGAAGACAAAGCAGAAAATGGAGTCCAGCTGAGAGACTTCTTTAATCAGCCTGACTCCAGAGACCAGTGGCCATGAGCTCAGTGCTACGCTGCTCATTATGAGCTCAAAGCGGCCAAGGTGCACCTTACACCATTCTAACTGACAATTAGTTACCACCCCCAACCCCCAGTGATGTTATTAATGTGGCAGATGCACAGAACCTTAAAGTCATACCAAACCTGATTTAAAAAATATATGTATACAGTATCTTACAAAAGTGAGTTCACTCCTCACATTTTTGTAAATATTTGATTATATCTTTTGATGTGACAACACTGAAGAAATGACACTTTGCTACATTGCAAAGTAGTCAGTGTACAACTTGTGTAACAGTGTCAGTTTGCTGTCCCCTCAAAATAATTCAACACATTAATGTTTAAACCGCTGGCAACAAAAGTGAGTACACCTCTAAATGAAAATGTCCAAATTGGGCCCAAAGTGTCAATATTTTGTGTGGCCACCGTTATTTTCCAGCACTGCCTTAACCCTCTTGGGCATGGAGTTCACCAGAGCTTCACAGGTTGCCACTGGAGTCCTCTTCCACTCCTCCATGACGACATCACGGAGCTGGTGGATGTTAGAGACCTTGTGCGCCTCCATCTTCTGTTTGAGGATGCCCCACAGATGATCAATAGGGTTTAGTCCATCACCTTCACCCTCAGCTTCTTTAGCAAGGCAGTGGTCGTCTTGGAGGTGAGTTTGTTGCCAGCGGTTTAGACATTAATGGCTGTGTGTTGAGTTAATTTGAGGGGACAGCAAATTTACACTGTCACACAAGCTGTACACTCACTACTTTACATTATAGCAAATTGTCATTTCTTATGTGTTGTCAGATGAAAAGATATAATCAAATATTTACAAAAATGTGAGGAGTGTACTCACTTTTGTGAGATACTGTATATTATTAAATCCTGGAGGAATTTATTAAGTTAAAAGTGTGAATATTGCCACTGAGGTGAAACAGCAGTGATGGATGAATGGTATCTCATCGTATAACACAGCACTAGTGAATTCTCCAATCTGATTAGTTAGAGGTTGATGATTCATCTTCTAAAACATTACAAATTCCAATCACAGCTAATGCATTATCATTACGCTACACTACAGTACTAACTCATTCACAGGAAAGGCAGACACTCCACATAATCTAAGCTGAATAATAAAGACATTTAAATAAACATGCTATTTAACAAAGAAAATGTCTAACTGTTGATATGCTGAAGTTTTCTGTAAGGAGATATTTATTTAACGTTTATACAAGGAGTTTTTTTTTTTTTTTGGTCACATTCAGTCAACTTTCTGCCACTTTTCATTTCTCAGAGGCATAGAAACTGCATTTTTTGTCATATTAACTTTTTTAGCTACCATAACGTGATAGCAGGAACTAACTTGTCACATTAATGTAAGTATTAATAGATATAGTAAATACGCAATTCAGTAATAAATTCTAAATTGTAATGGTTGGCAAAATGCTGATTAATTAATGCAAGTAATAAAATGCAAGAGCTTTATCATTGTAGGTGCTTCTGCGATTTTTTCCCCCATGTCATTCAATGGATTCTTCAAAAGAGAAAAACAAAATGTCTTTTGGCTAACTTGATTTTGGACCAACTCCATTATGGACTCCTCACCTTTTTGAGAACGCTGTCGGACTCTGTCCTCCTCAAGTCCTCGACCTCCTCTTTATCCCCGTCTGAAAATCCAGACAAAACATTAGCCACAAGCAGAGACACACTAAACATTTAGCTGTAGATTCTATTGCACTGAATCTGTGAACATAAAAATAAATGATCAGCTGAGAAACACAGACAGTTGCTGCTCATGCTCATAATTTCCCCACTGGTGAATGCAATTAGCATAAAACTGCAGCAGACATGGCAAACATTTTGCTGTTGCTGCTGTAAACAGGAGACGGCGATGACAACAACAATGAAAAAATTGCTACCAGATGGGCATCATATAAGCTTTCAAACTTCAAACATTTAGGCCCATTATTTAAATGTGTAGAATTATATTTTGCCTATTTTATAGATTTTTTGCAAGGTTCCACCATTAAAAGGTTCATTACACAATTAATTAAAATTGTCCTTAGATTCAAGTTGACATGTTTTATAAGCATAATCATTTTTGGTAATGGTGGGTTGTGGTTTTCACCACAGTAACAAAAATTAGAAAATCACAGACCACCTGGGTTTGTTTTATGGACCTCTCTGAGGGGTCCACAATGGATTTAAAGACACAGAGTAAAACAATTCGAATCATTTAAAATAACAAAGGGGAAATGAATAAAAACCCAAACGTGCCAACAATTCCTAAAAGGAAGCAAAATGGAAAACTATTAAAACTGTAATAAATACAATTCAATAAATACAATTAAATAAATACATTTTTAAAAGCTATAAAAGAATGCTTCAAGATGCAACGGTCTAATAAATTTCTGGACAGAGCTGAAACATGCTCTCACGTTTGGAGCTGCTCATCTGGTGGCTATCGAAGCCTCCAAAGGTCTCGGATCTGCGAGGCAGAAGCACTGAAGCTGTGTTTCCGGGATCAACGCCCCCCTGCTGGCTCACGGCTGCTCCCAGACCGCTGTGGACCAGCGTCTGCAACGTCTCCACTGTAGTACACACAAACCCACAAAGACACCCGCGTCACTAACCGGATTACATTAAACGAGTTACCAAAGAGTCCTGCTTGACATTTAGTGGTGGAAATGAGCCCTAATGATGCCACAAGGCACACAGCTTTCATGTAAAAAAAAAAAAACAATAAAAACAACATTTCTCACAGAAATACACAGAATTTAGTTTTTCTTCAGGTTCTGTATAAAGTGTCACTTACCTTCTCTAATCGCTTCCTTCATGATATTCTCTCCTTTGGGCATGTCATCATTGCAGGCCCTGAACAACATCCTGATGGCCGAGGCCGTGTCTTGACTCGATCCAGAACCACACATGTCATTGAAGAGCTTTATCTTTTCATTCAGGAGAGCCAGGATCTGATCATCCTTCCTCTGAAGCATGGCTGAGAGAAGGACAGAAGGAGGAGAAGAAAATGCTCAAGCAATCTTTTTAAAAACTGGCACTTTGTTTAGTTACAATTACGTTTGAAATGCCACACCATTTATAAATCAAGTAAAAAAAAAGAAATTCCATTAGTGTTGTTCTCCTCACCTCTCATCTCTTTCGCTTTGGACTCCAGCAACTTTTTATCTTCCTCTGTCTCGCTAGGGATGCCCTCGTCATCGTCCTTTTCTCTGTGTGAGCAAAATCAATTTATAAAAATGCAATCCAGACTTGCTCAATTCCTTTAGCTGTGTTTAGTCACTGCACTTTTCCCTACTTATAAGCGTACAGCTATACACCTATCTTATTTTATTTACCACCTGTAACTGAAACAGTACTATTACACGTACATTTCTGTTCCTCAGCATTAAACAATGCAAATATACCATTTGCAAGTACAACAGTGATCTCTAATGTCCAATTATTGATCTTAAAAATAATCATCTAACTAAATATACAAAAAAAAAAGACATACCCCTGAGGGTGTGAGCAGTACTTACCTAGACTGCATAGCGTTCTGGATGAGCTGCATCCATATGTTGCGCTCGTCTCTTGAAGTGGCATGAACTTCCACCATCTCTGGCTGCTGGATGCCTACCGCGATGATGAAGAAGCCGCGGTCCTCGTTAGCCACCTCTCTGACGATTAGCTTCTGTAGAGGGATGACGGTGGCGCGTTGGTCCTGGGGACGGTGAGTATGCAGGAGAGAGAGAGAAAGAGAGAGAGAGAGAGAGAGAGAGAGAGAGAGAGGGGATATTAAGTAAAACGAATGTGGGCGGAGTTAGAGGGAGGCAGAGAGCAGAAGAGATACACAGAGCAAGAGAGAAAGGTACAAACAACAACCCAATGCATCAACAATAGGTCAGCTGAGTTCAAGTGAAATGTTTCACAATTACAATGACATTTCATCATTTATTTTCAACATTGTCCCAGTAATCAGTGATACAACATAGCATGATAGCTTTCTTATCATGGACGCGGCAAAGGATCATAGCTACTGCTATCATACGCAGCATAAGAGCAGCTGACTTGTACATGATTATTCGTTTTTATAAACTTAAAGATGATTCCTCAGTCTCAGTCTCCCATAATTCTGTTCACCAAACAGCTATTTAATACTAGTTTGGGAAAAAAATGGCTTACTATTAAATATTAAATGCAATATCAGGATAATATCATAAATTATGGCAAATAGCAGGCACGCAAATGAAACATCAACACATGCATAATTTATAATATAACCAGTCTGTGTGGGATTTTGCTGAATTGTTTTAAATCAGTTTTGTTTTTGTGACAGAAATGTTTGATTTTGCTGCGTTTTTTTTTTTATTATAGTTTTTTGTGCTTTTTTGTGGAAAACTACTTGAATTAGTGACCTTTTAGCTGTATTCATGTTTAACGCACATGAATCGAAGAGGGCTTTGACTGCATGTTTGTCAAGATGATGTCACATGATGCGTCTTGGCTCAAATTTGCTGGAAATCTGCAGTAATTTTAAAGAACTGCAAGCTCCTCTGAGTATTGCGGAGTTTGCATGATTTCGCGTTAATTTCTGCAATCGCTCAATCCTGGAGGAACTGTATAACCAAAAGGCCAGCATATTTACTTTGCAAAAACATTTTCTGATAACACACCGCACTCAGGATTTGGAAAGGGAAAATATGTACTGAGACATTATGTCTATAAATCCCACAGACTGTAACTGACAGAGGCATGAAAAAGAAAACATATGAAAAGCTGGGGTAATTCTTTCAGACTGTCAATAAGCTCACAAAGTGAATGTAATGTCAAACCCTAATAATTTGTGTAAAACTTACTAGAGAAGCGAAGACATATTTCTGGTCCTTCTCTTGCAGGAATATTAAGACGTCAGAGAGAAGCAAGGCTTGAACATCTGTCACAGGATTACAGAAAACAGGAATATTAAAACACATACCTGTTGGACAAAATAACATTACAATACATGTAGTATATTACAAAGTGTTTTCAGGAACAGTGGGTAATTCTTCATACAGTAGATATAAAAAGTTTACATACCCATGTTAAAATGGCAGGTTTTTGTGAAGTAAAATAAATGAAACGAATTACATAAAAATTAAGTGAATAAACAAAACAATCAGAAACATTTTAGGGACAAATAGGGAAAAAAATATTTTTTAAAGCAATAACCTGGTTGCATAGGTACTCATGTAATGGGGATTGGAGACGGATGTAAGGGTTAGGTGTTTCATTTTTAATTTTACGAAAGCTTCAAGTGCCGTTAATTATTTGTCATGCTATACGTGCAAATGGACAACTGCTTGAAGCCATGTGCTGCGTCCCAAACCGCACACTTACCTAAAAACATGTATTTCACCTTCTATATAGCAGGTAAGTACGCGGTTTCGGACGCAGCCGTGCCCTCTTGTTTACCGTCAGACGGGTGAGCACTGCGTGTGTGATCGTGTCCTGTCGCAAAATGTGTTGAAAACTCCCACACGAGGTTAATAGTGTGAGTAAGGTGTGTACATGCCTGTAAAACAGGAATACTCCACGTCTTAATTCGATTTGTGTTTACTTCAAGTATGACTTTAGCCGGATTAAGGTCATCAAAAATGTTTACATGGTAGTTTCTTAATCAGAGTATTGTCTTAATCAGGTTAATATCAGAATAGGTCCATGTGACCTTTAACAGGGGTGTGTAGACTTTTTATAGCCCCTGTACTACTGCAGAGAAACCCGAAGCTTTTTATTTTACCCTTCAGTCGACCTGCCATGGTTTTCAGTTGGAGTGGCCCATCATGAAGGAGCTTCCTTCCTCGTTTCAGGTCTTCTCGAGCGAACATTTGACCGCTCTTCATGCGTGTGATGGTTCTTCCGTCTGTCCGGTTATAGATCTCCTCTAGCTTCTTCTTCTTCTCGTGCTCGTTCACCTTGTTGTCCACAGCAGCTATTACATCCTTGATGAGTTGCAGAGCCTGTGTGAGGTCCCCATAGTCCTCTTCATTCTCTGTGCACGCACACGCAAACACACACACACAAAAATGACTAAAAAACAACAGCCGAAAAAGGCCAGCCGATTTAATTACAGAGGATTTCATAACCTCATTTTAACAAGCCTATTTTAACAAGCCTAAAATACAAGTTTCATCCCCCCCCCTAAAAAAAAAACTACACCTTACATAGTGAATAGAATCATTCACACACATACACATTGACAAACAGCATGATTGACAGGTGAATGTACATGCCTCTTTCTGATTTGGTTGCTGATGGTCCAGGAGTACCAGAGAGACCAGCGCTTTTCCTCTTAATGTATATTTTATGTGAGCAATGTGAGGAGACCCCACCTTTAATGTGACTTATACCAGATTTTTGAATCTGATCGGTTGGGAGGTGATGATTACTTGAATATAACATCAGCTCTGACATTGTTATCGATGCAATAGTTAAAACATACATAGAGACTTGCATGGTGGATAACATTTTTGGAAGGAGTCTCCAGTGTCACCACTTGAATTCGACACTGGAAAGTCTGGAAGTTCTGGACAGATCTAGTTTGTGGTTTGTGCTCACATGACACGCTATGCTTTTTTGTACAATTATTATTTAGCTTTATGTTCCCGAGCAACACTTTTTCCTCTTTCTAATGTGCCACTAAAAGCGATTAAATTCAACAAGCCTGTTCTGTTAAATCTCACACTGCTCTTTTCTTATGGCGATGTTTGGGACACAAACTCTTTCGGATGTCCTAGTCTGTAGAGAATGAGCAGTGTGTAAACACGGCACCTCACACGGACAGCAGAGCCATCCATAAGACGCGAATGTTTACAGAGGGAGAAATATTGCAGCGCTGGTTAAACACAGAGACGGGGGAGAGGCGTGGGGGATGTATGGATTGTCTGAGCTAAGGCATTAGCGATGCTTGCTTATGTCGACAATGTCCACGTCTCCGAGCTGTGTTAAACAGGCTCACCTTTAGTGTGCTGCAGGATCCTCTGCAGGAGGACCGGGTACTTCGTTATTCGCTGAGTGACTAGTAATATGCACTCAGGGATCCCCAGGCGACGAACAATACTGCTGCTCATCTTTTTCTGAAATGATCAAGGCAGAACACGTCTCACGGTTCAGATGTTAATTAGCACACATCTTGTGAGAACTGTAAACTGTTAATTGCTGCAAAAACACTCCAAGCCGAAAAGCTAAAAACAAGTGAGCCAGTGAATTGATTACCCTGATAAAAGTCTGGAAGCGCTTGTCTTTGGCATGCAGTTCCTTGTACAAGTTCACTGCTTCGTTGTGACGGCTGCAGAACTTCCCGTAAACTTTCTTCATGCTTTCAGCATTGGAGCCCGAAAACTAAAACACATATTATAGACTAATTAAATGCTGTAAAGCCTGATCACATAAATATGCATATAGGGTGGCTGTGGCTCAGGTGTTAGAGCGGGTTCTCCACTAATCGTAGGGTTGGAGGTTCGATTCCCTGCCCACGTGACTCCACATGCCGAAGTGTCCTTGTGCAAGACACTGAACCCCAAGTTGCTCCCGATGGCAAGGTAGCACCTTGCATGGCAGCTCTGCTACCATTGGTGTGTGTGTGAATGGGTGAATGAGACACCATGTAAAGCGCTTTGGATAAAAGTGCTATGTAAGTGTGCCATTTATTTACCATTTAGGTCGTAAAGTCATAAGTCTACTACCAAGAACTGTTACTTTTTCCTCTTTAACTGGTAAAAGCATTCATTTGATAATTTTCCATTAACAAACCAAAACAGACCGTTTTTAATTCTTGGATTATGATTGGTCAGGATCAGAGATTGGTCTGTTTGGTTATTGTTTCTATAGTAATATATATACACGGGAAATACACCGCATTGTGTTGGCCAGTATCACACCACTCTGCACACTGTAACCGCATGCCACGTCAGGTTTTATTCATCATGTACAGTATTTGCTATTGTTTAAAAATGATCATGCAATAATGCCAGAATAATTTGATAATTGTGATAATTTCAAGTCTGACGGATTTGCCTTTAAGGGCCCATAATTAAGCCCCAAACCTCTCAAGACACATTAACATGTAGATATTTCATTGATTGGGCATGCCAGTTAAAATAGATAGGGTGTCTCTCTAATAATGAATATAATATTTGTGAATATTGAATATAACCTGGAAATGTACACTATTCCTCAAGGAAAGCCATGCATGTTGGTAATCACTGTATGGGTTGTGCTAGGTAGTTCTGTACATTATCAGTGAATATTCTTAATTTTCTTACATTCCTTTCAGTTACCAAATTATGCATGACTCGGTAGTTTAATAATGCAAAAAGGAGGGTACTGGACATCCCTGTTTCATTTTAGTGGTTTAATTTAAGTGGTTAGCACATTTGCCTTGCACCTACAGGGTTGGGGGTTTGATTCCCATGGAGTCTGCATGTTCTCCACATACTGCAGAGTTTCCTCAGAGTACTCTGGTTTCCTCCCTCAGTCAAAAGACCTGCGTTGTAGGCTGACTGTCATTTCCAAATTGTCCGTAGTGTGTGAATGGGTGTGTGAATGTATGGGAGGTTGTGTCCTGCAATGGAATGGGTTCCAGGCTCCCCCGTGACCATGTGCAGGATAAGCAGTATGGAAATTAGATGCATGGATGAATGGATAGGCTGAAATGACCACAACCAAACTTATCTTTCACTTCTCTACTAAATAATCTTTGGACCGTATCTTTTCTGGTGTACCCAATTAAAAATATTCAGCAATGCAGGATGTAATTTTTGTCCAATGTAATGATTTATCTTACTCTGCAGTTATACCATCTGTGCCAGTCGACTTGTCTATCTCACTCCTTCTTTTTCTTCATTTATCCTCTTTTATCCTGTTGTGATCTTTCTGTAATTTCTTTAATTAAGCTGTAAATTGTGTCGCAGCTGCTGTTTCTTCGTAAGAGAAAAAGTGACAATGATTCTACCCTTCATCTGCATCCCAAAGCATGAATTGAGCCCCCTCACCGTGCTTCATATACTATGTTTCAATTGCAGTCATTAAGCACCTCTTGCTTAAATGGCTGTTCCTCGTATTTGAGTTATCCTCCAGTGTAGTACTGTCTATGGCAGAAAATAAGTCAGCCAATCAGCAATCAGCAATGCAATGTATAAAATCATGCAGATAAAGGTCAAGAACATCACTTAATGTTCATATCAAACAGCAGAATGGGGGAATATGTGATCTCAGTGATTTTGACTATTGCATGGTTGTTGGTGCCAGGTGGGCTGGTTTGAGTATTTCAGGCAGAGGCACCTTGATGAGCAAGGTCAAAGGTGACTGACCAGACTGGTCTGAGCTGACAGGAAACCTACAGTAACTTAAATAACCACTCTTTACAACTATGGTGAGCAGAAAAGCATTTCAGGTACACAAAACACACCAAACCTTGAATGGGATGGGCTATAACAGCAGAAGACTACATCAGGTTATATTCAAGAGCCAAGAACAGGAATACGAAGCTACAGCCTGCACTGGCTCACCCACACTGGAAATCATTTGTTCTTCATGAGATACCTGCTCATAATTTACTGTCTGATTATAGTATTGCCAGTACACTCTCCTGCCATGATGAATAGGTTCACCAGTCTATTCTCAGTAATGTACTCAATAAAGTGTCTCACCTAAAAAAAAAGCACTATTTGTACTTTATCTGTCTTGTTAATTGGATTGAGTCGTTGGTTATCAGATGTAACAGAGCTCCAGATCCAAGTCTGCTTGTACTCACTTTGTGTGCCACTTTTGCAGCTCTGCTTTCTTATTCTATTTCTTCTTCTCCTTCGTCTTCTTATTATTATTATAAAAGAAACTGTTTTTATAGATTGTTTTTGTTCTATGCTGCATTACTGAGAGAAGCTTCAACTGTATGCTTTTTATTATTAATGCTATCAAAAACTGTAAGAGTAACCCCACCCTTAGCATTACCAGAAGAATAAAAATGTTTGCATGTTAAACTTGTTTAGCATCCCAAATAAAGGTCTGTCCCATGACTCTACATAAGGCACTAAGAGGAAGTTCCTCGTCTTAAGACCAACATAGGGCCTCCCAGGATGACCACACAGGGAAGCTGAACCCTGACTGTCTCTCCATCAGTTCCTGTTTCTGCCCTGCACTTTAGATTTACCAGTCTAATATTTACTGCTATCCAGTGATCTCATCTGTAAAGCTTCCGTTTCTCCTTCTACTTTGATTTCTATAGGCCACCGCTTTGCTAAGTCTCCAGGTTTAATGATGTCAATGGGAAATACTTTATTCACACATACATGCTATATTGGTCCTTCTGGACATCCTAGAATCTTCTAAATATCTTCTTTTTTTTGGAGTATGTGCTGAGCAGAGTCATTATCCAGGTTGATCTGGATCCCAGATGCCAGAAGCACTGTCTTTTTTTTTTTCTTTCTAAAACTGGAACTTTACCACAGCGGATATATTCTCTGCTCCTATGGGTGGCTATAATCCAAGTGAGAGGTTCTCTGAGGCTCTGCACTGTCTGGTATGTTGAGATTTTCCTGGAAATTTAGGACTCCTCTGGATAATCCTACATTTTCAAATTTTTCCTGATTCCTTTTGATTCAATATTTTAGTATTTTCATTATTTCTGATATGATGATTATGAATTCCGTTTCTACACTTAAACCATCTGTACTTTTCAATTTCATTGAATATGATCTCAAGCTGTTTTTTCTTCTTCTCATCATTCATCAAAAAAATCTCATCATTCATTGAATGACTCATCTTCAGTAATGATTTATCTTGATCAGGGTTGC
Source organism: Ameiurus melas (assembly GCA_012411365.1). Taxonomy (NCBI): domain Eukaryota; kingdom Metazoa; phylum Chordata; class Actinopteri; order Siluriformes; family Ictaluridae; genus Ameiurus; species Ameiurus melas. The sequence continues at coordinate 8,798,157 of CM022762.1, read as the reverse complement.
GGTGGATCCGGAGGACTACACCCTGGATGGGACGTCAGTCCATCACATGCACACACACATTCACACCTCTGGATAACTTACTGTAGCCAATCCATCACCTGGCATGGTTTTTGGAGGTTGGAGGAAACTGGAGAACCCTCAGGAAACCACACCACACACAGAGAGAACATGTGAAACTCCATAGATAGTAAAGGTCCAAATCAGCAGTGTCTTACTGGGGGTCTGCATAGGCGATGCCCACATCTCTACTTGGTGTACACATTTCTTTTTCCGTATGTGCCCACTTTTTTTCAAAAGTTTTTTTTCATGTTATGCTTTCAACACTTATCTAGTCTGAGAGCATTCTTTAAGAAGTGAAGTTAATGATTTTGTCAAACTTTGTACTGAAGACAGTGGGGATGTTAACACATTGTGCGATCTTAATTAAATTGTTAAATGTATAAGGTTCATAAAAATGTTAGCATTTGAATTAAATATTGAGCGAATTAAAAAAAATAAATAAATAAAGAAAGAAAAAAAAGAACATTTCCAGATATAATCTCCGAATTATGTTCTGTAAACTGTTGAGTTATTAAAAAATAAAAACAGCCTTGGTAGTGGACTTAATGAAACATAACTGGAGCACCTCACCTGGTTGACAAGTATATCCCCAATCCTGTTGACAATGAAGTTTCCATCTTTGCCCTCCTGCTTGGCCTCTCTCTTCCTCTCGAGCAAGCTGCTGAAGAAGTGAGTGTGCATCTCCAGTAGGTCATCCAGCACTGGGAACACTCTTGTCCACCGTCTGGGCCTCTAGCTGAACCTCTTTCAGCAGCCCCTTGCTGTACACGTCCGCCATGATCCGCAACGTACGCACATGGTGCATCTCCGTCTGAATCAGCTCTGGAAGGAAGAGAGACAGCGTTTCCATGTGATATCAAGTTATTATCAGTACAGTTCTTGGATTCAGTTCTTATACCACAGAATTTATACCGCTGAATTACATAATTTGGTCATTCATTTTCTAAAACAGTGGCTCTGACCGGATGCAATTCAGATCACAGACTTATATTAATGAGCTTGTTCTACTGTATTATTGTCTCTATCATTGCAGCTCATTCACAGAGACTTCTATGGCAGACTCTAATGTAATTTTCATTTTAACAAGCGGATTAAAAATAACGTTATATAACAATGTAAACCATATAGACGTTCCACTGGTGATTTTAAGGTTCCTTTAAATTTTCCTACATGAGAAAGTCTTCAGGACAAAAGACCTTGAGTTTTGTGCACTTTTCTAATTCTAATTAGTGAGAAAGAGAGAAAAAGGAGAAGTGCTGGTGAGGGAATGGCTATTCATAGTCACTGAAATGAAAGTGAAAACGCCAACAAATTTAACAGAACTACAGTATAAACACATAAAAGATGCTACATGTCACTGTTTCATTAAATAAATGCAATAATTTGCAAATAGCTGTGGCATGAGAGCAATAAAACACTGTTTGCTGTTTGTTATTAAAAATGAATCATCTTTAGATTGATAACAGGAACTTTACGATGTTGATTCGTTTCCTATACCAGCACACCCCCAAGTGTTTTATTTCAGACTGACTAGAATTCAAGTGAACGTACCACAACGACGAATAGGAAAGAGAATGGCATATTTGTGACATAAATGTTATTCTGAACAGCTTGCTAGCTAATTAGCTAATTAGAGTTTTTTATGAGACAGCACTCTTCCGAAACACACTCAGCTGAAACTTTAACAATATATAAAGTATATGACCTTTTGCTATATGCGGCAGATAATCAAGCTGACTATAAATGCTCAGAGAGCCTTAATGGAACACACACACACACACACACACACACACCGCTCGCTCGCTATCACAAATCACAAATCCTATGCTCTAGGATTTGGGACATTCTGCAAAAATGGTGACTGTTTGTTTATCTTTTACATTACAGCTAGAAAACAATGTCTGCAGAGCAGAGAACAATGCGTCAGATGAAATGCAGCTGAAACAGAGCTTAATCTCAGTGCTGTAAGACATATGCAACATATAGATATACAGATTCAATCAAGACTGGACTAGACAAATTGCTAGAGATGTGAGGGAAAAAACAAAAACGTAGTAAACTGGTTTGGATGACACACAGTGCATTTCCCAGATAATATATTGGTCGTAAAACCTTAAGTCCTTCCTACTGCAATACGTTCAGTGTCCAAAACGTCAAATGAATCAGCTGAAGACTGTTGGTTACATAAGGTACTTCCCACAGGTGGCCCTACCATAAATGACATCTTGCTGCTTGATGACGTCCTTTTTCAGTTGCTTCAGGAATTTCTTATCCGCTGTAAAGCTCCACGAGTCGGCCTCCAAATCTTTAGCATCTGCCTCGAACTCTCCCATAAGCTGCCCATCAATCTCCGTTCCTATAAACAACACAGAGATGAGTTTAATAAGCGTGTGCAATAAAGCGCGCTATGGTGAATCAGGAACATGCAGCAAATGTCACTAATAAATTGTAGCCTGCTTCTGGTTCAATTGCTGGCTCTAACGGATTTCAGGCACGAGCTCGTTTGAAGCCAGCACCTGCTCACTAGCTGTTTGGGAAGATAAGAGAAAGCTCCAGGAAATAGAAACAGATGACGGGCTTTTCAGGAAGAAGTGAGGCTGCTTACCTTCATCTATTAGAGACTCGGTGGACTCGTTGACCTTGTTGGCTTTGTGCAAATTGTCGGTGGATTGGGATAAATATCTCAGACTCTTTAATGGCATTTCATCAAATCTGAAGGACGACAACAAGGAAGTGAGTTGGAGGCGATTAGGGCTGGCAGCTATAAATCCATCAAAGGCCTAATTGAATTCTCAGGAGTTAATAAAGGTTTCCAGTTATGACTTATTTTCAGGAAATACTTTAGAAGGGTCATTAGATGCATGGGGGAAGCACAGCTGTTAAAGGACAAATCCTCCCTGAATGACTTCAATCAATGTTTTTAATCAATATGTCATTTTCAGATGCAAATGATTTAGTTTCTGGTTAAATTCTGAGTTGACGTTTGTGGTTTAAACATTTTAATTAACGAATCGGTCTGTTTTCTAATTTGCTAACCAGCTGCATCAAGCCTCTGCCCCTGTTACATTAGTTACAAAAATAAAGAAAGTACAGCAACCAATAAATTAACACCAGAATTGCTAAACTCACTGCAAATATTTTACGGTTTCATTTAGATTGAGGGTCAAGTTTTCCTTTAAGGTTCTGGGTTAGCACTTGGATAGTTGTGTACGGTATTGTCTCCCTAATTAATACAAAGTTCAATTGGATCCTCACACTGCGATGTTGCTGATGGACACGCTTTTGGACAGGTTGCTGCTGTTGAAAGGCAAGATGCTTGTGTGTCTACGGGGAACGGCTATCAAAGAGAGATGGTCGTCTGGAGACAAAATGGCTGACCAGGGTCTTTCCCGTTGGGAAGAGGCTAAATAAATAAATAAACAAACACACAAATATAGTAAGATAACAATACAGTACTGGACATTGTGCCTCTTGGTTTGTGAAAAGAAATGACACATAACATACTTTTTGCTCGTAAAGTGACTCCAGGCATGGTGGTCGACTCTGGTATTACAATCTGGGGCTGTTTTGGAAACTGAAAAAAAAAGCAAATTCACCGCTGGTTTTCGTTGGTTTCAGCAAGCATTTCACCAAGCATTTCGTTGGTTTGTAATTAAGAAATCCATTTCACAATTCGACTTCACAGAGACGTTCCTTACCTTTCCTTTGGTGCACACAGGAATGCTGTCTCGACAACTCTTATGAACACACACACTGCAAACTAAAAGAGAACAAACACGTTATATGAGCCACCATTCGAGGCCAATGTGTTGCATTTGTTTTAATGATTGTTCTATGAGCATTCATCAGTGGTTTAAAAGTAGCACAAGAAGCATATCCTGTGTACAAATATAGTGAACTTGTTCCATATCGCAAAATAAATAAATATTTATTTTGAAACAATTCCAAAAGCTCATCCTGGATCAGCGAGCATAAAGCGACTATGTAAAATGAGATTCTCCCTCAGTCAGAAAACCCAAGGGTTAATAAGGGTGAATTGCTTAAATCATAGTCTTGGGTTTGCGATTTGACCTAGAGACAGTGCCAGCCAGGAAACTCCACCAAGCACACAAATAACCCCGAGCTGCAACCCACACAATCCTGTAAACCAGAGACGATCCTTAAAAAGCAGGGATCGGACTGGAACAGCCATATCATCTACTACATTTAACAGTCAATTATCTGTTACTGTTATATTTATAAACGTTTACATAGTGTAATTCACCAATTGATTTTCAACAATTCTATTTGCTTTACAGGTGCATCTCAAAAAAATTTTAGATTATTTTTTTTCCTGTATTTTAATTCAAAAAGTGGAACATTCATGTATTCTAGATTTATTACACATAAAGTGAAATGCTTCAAGTCTCTTTTTTTTTGCTTTAATCTTAATGATTATGGCATGGAAATCAGAAATCAGGTATCTCAAAATATTTGAATAAAGAATTTCTAATACAGAAATGTCGACTTGAGAAGATTTCTACTCAGCTAATTAACTCCAAACACCTGCAAAGATTTCCTGAGACTTTAATCTCCCAGTCTGGTTCAGAACACACCCACAATCACGGGGAAGATGAAAGTTACGTTTGCATTTCATTTGGAAATCAAGGTCCCAGAGTCTGGAGGAAGAGTGGAGAGGCACAGAATCCAAGTTGCTTGAAGTCCAGTGTGAAGTTTCCACAGTCAGTGATGATTTGAGGTGCCATGTCATCTGCTGATGTTGGTCCACTGTGTTTTCTCAAGTCGAGAGTAAACGCAACGTCTACCAAGAGATTTTAGGAGCACTTCATGATTCCATCTGCTGACAAGCTTTATGGAGATGCTGATTTCCTTTTCCAGCAGGACTCAGCACCTACCCACAGTGCCAAAACTACTAGTAACTGGTTTTCTGACCATGGTATTACTGTGCTTGATTGGCCAGCCAACTCGCCTGACCTGAAACCCACAGAGAATCTATGAGAGACACTAGACCCAACAATACAGATGAGCTGAAGGCCGCTATCAAAGCAACCTGGGCTTCCAGAACACCTCAGCAGTGCCACAGGCTGATTGCCCCCATGCCACGCCACATCGATGCAGCAATACATGCAAAAGGATTAAAGTATTTAGTGCATAAATTAAAATACTTTTCAGAAGGTCGAAATTTCTATATTATAAATTCTTTATTCTAACATTTTGAGATACTGGATTTTTGATTTCCATGATCATCAAGATTTAAAAAAAAAAAAAGTTTAAAAAAAAAAGGGTTGAAATATTTCACTTTATGTGTAATGAATCTAGAATATATGAAAGTTCCACATTTTTTGATTAAATTACGGGACAAAATAAAATTTTCCATGTTATTCTATTTTTTTGAGATGCACCTGTAGTTCTATAGCAAGTGAAACCACAAATGTGGATTTTTTCCACATTTCACAGTCTTCACTGAAGGGGAGGATAGCAGGATTAAGTATGCCATCAATGACACCTTGTGATATAATGCTTTGCTCAACCCTAATAGATTAATTGTCAAGCTTTCAGTAGGTATCTCATCTAAAATCAGACCCTATCTCACCGAAAAGGCTACCCAACTATTAGTCCCGGCTCTGGTCATATCAAAACTGGACTACTTCAACGCACTACTTTCGGGCCTCCCAGCCTTCCATCAAACCCCTTCAGATGATTCAGAATGCAGCAGCATGCCTCGTCTTCAACCAAACCAAAAGGACCCATGTCACAATATAATATTTAAGACATATTTGCTTTATGCGGTAGAGAAGAAACAAAAAGAGTATCATTACAAATAAGTATACATGGTTTATCTGTGCAAGAACTAAGTTAAGAGGGAAAAAGTCATGTAGTTGTAGGTATATGGACTGAACTTATGATTCAATGACACTATTAAAAAGCATAACAAATCCTTCATGGCTCAAGGTCATAAAACAAACTTATAAATGAAAGCGAAAAAACAACAAAACCTCTCAGTCTCTAAATGAAGCGGATCTCATTTTGACTAGTCCATGAGGAAGCAAAAACAGAAGGTTAGCAGAAAGGGATGCGCTGTTGAGCAATAAAGCTGCCTTGTGAAATGACAATATGTCCGGTGATGGAGGACGAGGAAGTTCCAGTAGTATTGTGTATTAGTTATAAAAAAATTCCAATCGGAAAAATGATCTGCTTCATCTGTGGCAATCAGTCATGCTGGAGATACTTTAAAGCAGGGGTCTCAAACATATGATCCATGGAGCAGGACCAGGCTTATAACACCTCTAATCTGGTCAAATGAATTTTGACCAAACTAACATCCTCTTATGGACCAAAATGTGAATTGAAAATGAGAAAAAAGAGCTGGTCTGTGTTATTCCAATAATGAATAGGCAGAGTCGTATTATATTATACAGTATAAGAATATACTGTATATACTATACAGTATTACTATACTTTTGGTATTATATAATACCAAAATTATGTGGACACCTGATAATCATACCCATATTGAACTTTGTCATGCTGGAGCAATTTTTGGAACTCTTATATCCAGTGAAGGGAAATCCTAATGCTATAGCAAATAACCACAATTACACACACACACACACACACACACACACACACACACACAACACGCTATAGCATTAAGATTTTTTTTTTTTAGTATGGCATTTTCTATTTACATTTCACAGCGTTTCAACTTTTTTGGAATTGGAGTTGTGTATATGAAATGTAAATAAAAGCAGAATGCAATGATTTGCAAATCTCATAAACCCATATGATATTCACTATAGAACATATCAAATGTTTAAACATATCGAATTTTTTCAACTGTAGAAATGTACAATTTAAAGGAAAAATAAGGTAATTTAGAATTTGATGGCCGCAGCAAGTCTCAAAAAAGTTGGGACGGGGCCAACAAAAGGCTGGAAAAGTAAGTGTTACTAAAACGAAACAGCTGGAGGAACACTTAGCAACTAATTAGGTAAATTGGCAACAGGTCAGTAACATGACTGGGTATAAAAAGAGTATCTTAGAGAAGCAGAGTCTCTCTATATTTGCGCATTCAGATAAATGCTGATAAAGTAAGACATTTAAGAGGTGTTTTAGTGTTATTGAAACATTAAACAGACATTTTAGTTTGTCTGGCCCAGTAGAAACCACAACAAATAATTACATGATCATGTCATGAGAGCGCACAATTTTTTGTTCACTGATAGACATCCACTTAAACAAGTTGGAGCTGCTTTCAACACAAACCAATATTCTGAGTAATCATGATTCCACTGGCCCTCTAGCTCTCATGGAATTGCTTGAGGCTAAAGTCTCTGAGACATTTGCTGTAGCTGATCCACTTACTCATATGAGTCACACCATATGTAATGTCAATCTGCGCTGTTTTCCAAAGAGTTCTGCTTCCCCACTGGTGGGGTGACAGACATCCTGTCTCCATCCTATGCACAGGATTTTCATCTCTGCTCATACATCGATTATGTAACTGTGCTTAAAATCGATATTTTAAGAAATCAAAATATCTCCAAAGATTTCAATAAGGCATATATGGAGCCTTAAAAGCATTTACACTAGAACTGAAAGCACAGGGTAGGAAGGAGAAAAAAATCTGCAGCAACAGTTAAAGTGGCAGTCTCTTACCCATACAACTGACAGTGTCTTTAACGTTGAGGCTTTTGTTACAGTGCTGGCAAAAAGCTGTATGGCCCAAGCTCACGGAGCTGAATAAATGCCCGTTCACGGCCTTCTTTTCCTTTTCTCTGCCTTCTCTGTCTTTTTCCCGGCTCTTCTCCTTGTCTTTTTCCTGTACGGTAGACAGTTAGGTTGGCAAGAAAGAGGGACTGTGAGTTTTACAGACTTATAACACATACACAATAATTCTATTGGTCATTCGTAACACTTTGTCATTTTCTCAGTTGCAGTGTGCTCTACAAAGGGATCGTGTTGTGAAAACCGGTCATTTTAAAAACATTTACATGCATTTAAAACCATTTACACTGCATCGTAATGCACATACACATGTAAGTAGAACTATTTAGTTAAGTTCCCCTATTGCCAACTTCCTGTTTGCAACAAAGTGGACAAAAGAGCAAAAGCAAGGCCACTGCAGTGCAGACAGCTGTACTGAAATGTCTTTTCTGAAATGAAATGTTAAATGTAAACACCTACAATTTCAAGGGAAATCCCTTCTAATTCTAACGCCTGCGCACTGTAGAGATATTTAGCATCAGTACTGAATTGAAAATAACTACCGAAAACTCTACCAACTACAATGGCAACAAATGCAAACTCCTCAAAAAGGTCAACCTACCTCGTCTCCTTTAAAGCCGAGTATCTTAATGTAGCGACCGTGTTCAAAAAGCTTTCTATAACTTAACATATTGGTGAGAGGAATAGAGCCTTCTGTGGCTCGCTCACACTGAGAGGCGAGACACTTCAGCTTCACGCACGCAGCATAGAGGAAGTGATGAGCTCAACATAGGAGGTGCTCTTCCTTTGTTCAGAACTAATTTAGGACCAGTTGAATTAGCGCATTATCAAAACACAGTGCTCATTATGATATAAGTGAAACTGATCAGTAGACACTAAAAGGCAACAAGCATGACACCATCGGGTTTGAGTGTAAGTGTAGGCTTCAAGTGTAAAAAGAAAGAAAAAAAGCATCTGATTTCCAGCGTGGCTCTGATATTTATGGTCACCTATAAGGAAGTGCTTATAGAAAACAACAGGACATCTTTAGGTAGAGCACAAAGCACATGGATCACACCGTGCCTCATCTTCCTGCCTGACTTCCTCTGCAGAACACACGGGTGAGAATCTTGAACGGTTCTCAAGCTTTCACAAGTGGTTAGGCAGACCTTCACCTCCATGACATCAGCACAGCAGACTCACACAACTATTATTTAGAACTGCAACGTAATACCGTTTACTGCCGTACACAGTGTTGCAATTGTTGTGTTGTTTAATGGGAGAAAATAAGCACTGGACTGCACAGCACATTAGTGTTACATACGTATGCTGGGGGGCAAAAGCAGATATAGAAATCAGCACTGATATTTACACAAACTCAGCAGTGTTTTAAGATGATTACTTGTCATACGGTATGAGATGATCGTAATTAATGCACAGCCTAATTCTATAATGGACTGTGTGATCAAATGTGGTCTCCATATCAGATTACATGATGAAGTGCATACAATGGGCTCGCATAAGCAGAAACAAGCCCAGTAGTTTAGTAGCTAGAGAAAACATGGTTTAAAAGGAGAAGAAGAGGAGTTTGGAGGGTATCAATATATTAATTCATGTGACTCCCACATTTTGGACACTGTCAGAAATTTGTTGTCGGCCATCTTCGCTCAGACTGCGACAAAAATGTACCACCACATGCCACATTATGCGTTCTAAAATCACTGGTCTCAACTCACGACTAACACATTCGCAGTGACTTTTTGTCTGTGACAGCGAAACCAGGCCGACTGTCATCATACAAGTGTAAACCCGTCTTCGGTTATAACTTACCCGAGACTTCTTGTACATTTTACTCTTCAGGTAACTAAACGTGCGGCTCATTTTGTTCTCGCTTTTTAATTCAAAAACCCCTCTTAAAGGGCCAGGCTCCTCTTCTGTGATACTGAAAAGATACATACACAGGCAAAAATTACAATATATACAATATATACTCTGAATATACAGGTCATCTCTTTTCTTTAATTATTCTGCTAGAAGATAATTAAATTAAATTTGATGATCTATATGTTATGTCATGTTATGCATACTGTTATGTGTATATATTTTCCAATCAGTTACATACTGCATATACAGTAACAGTCAAAATTTGGACACATTAGATTTATATATATATATATATATATATATAATGTGTATGTATGTGTGTGTGGTTTTGATTTGTTTAATAATTCACTGTATAATTTCTATGTAATTTCATAATGCTAACATCTCTGTTATTGACAAATAGCAGAAAACAGTAAAAAAAAATTATCAATTTAATGAGGACCCTCTAAGAGCAGGTGTGATAGAATCTTTTTTTGGTAGAGTGTACATAAGTTTTATTTATTTAAGTATTAATTTATTTGAATTAGCATACAGTACGCGTTACATGTAAAAGATTATTATATGTACTAAACTTGCAACTCAGTGTATATAACATATTTATATTCTCTAAGTGCTCTATATATTTAGTTTCCTAACAGTACAATAATACTACAGTTGGTTTAATATTAAAATGATTGACTATTAATATTGCAGAGTTCCTGAGATATGCAGTGTAGGCAGGGCGGTACAAAGTTATAATCACTGAATCTTTTATAATAGTTAGCAAACTGTCAGAGGTCTTACCTGTAGGCCAGAGAATTTGAAGTGCTACCACAGGATCTCATAGCTGGAAGGACAGCAATAAAGCAAAGCAAATCAAAGTCAAATGATTGATTTTCACTTATTAAGGATATATTTAACCAAAACAAACTGTTTGCATAGTATATCAACTATATCTTATTTTCTTCATTAGAATTTTTTGTCATATGGTTATTTTATCGCACTGTGAAAAGAGAGGATTCTCAAATTCTTTTGTATAAGAGTCATGGGAAAGCTGGGACATGTCTATTGCAAATATGAAAACCGCAAAAAAAAGTGTCTCGGTTTTTGCAGTCACGCTGAAAGACGGTAATTCAGGGGCTTTGGGAGAAACGGTTCCAAAAAAAGACAAAGTAGAGAAAGTTGGCAAGGTTGTGTTGTTAGCAACTCAGCCATGGAGATGGAAAAATATTGTAAACATTTCAGTACGTGCTAATCTGTAACCCACAGTAAAAGCATGGGGATTCAAGAGGGCAAAAATAACTGCTGGGCTCAAAAACAGTCATTTCACAGCTGTGTTTGGCTTTTAAGGTGTTGTGTGAAAAAGTGGGATTCAATTAACAATATTTTAGTAAAGTGGTGTGGAAATTTTTTCGGATGCCAAACCGAACTAAAAATTCCCACCGGATTAAAGTTTTGGTAATACTGATTTTCTCCGTACTCGTGCTTATCTGTTGATAAATGACAATCATTGTAAATTACCAAACACACTCATGGCACAGCTAATTTGCATTCGTTGACACCCACATAACTCCATAAAAGACAACGATCATAGAGCTGAAAATGACAAAATGGCGACTAAATGGTAAATAAATAAATAAATAAATAAATAAATAAAACACCTCTTAAACTTGACATGCTCTAAATCTTATATCAATGCAGGAACTATGTAATTTCTGACCTTTGCGCAAGTGGAAAAAACCTCACTGTCTGTATGTTGTGAGATCTAAAGTAAATACTAGTAGATACAGCATAACTCGTTTACAGGTAAGAAGTACTAATTTGTTTACTGTGGATGGTGTTAGTAGCCATGTTGATTTGACATCACTTGATGAACTTGTGATTGAGGAGACCATCCCGAGTTCCTGAGTAGGAACTCCAAATTAAAGGAGCGTTTTCTTTGGTTTTTTTAAGTTGGAGGTCGAAAAAGATGAGTTACAACCTTTACTTAAATGGAGCATAACTCGAACTCCTTTTATAGGGCTCACTTAATTGACTATCTAATTGAATATCTAGTATAATACATGTAATACATTCGTGTGTGCAATTGAAATAATCCATAACTAATTATATGATATGAAGCTGATCAATCATTTACAGTTACTTTTGACATTTATATTTATTCATTTAGCAGACGCTTTTATCCAAAGCAACTTACAAATGAGGAAATACAAGCAAAGGGATATATCAAGCAGAGAACAATACAAGTAGTGCTACTGTAAGATCTTTTAATTGAGTTCTAGAAAAGCAAAGTGTACAGAGTAGAGATTTTTTTTAGGATAATGTGGGGTTGGCGTTTTAGGGGTTAGTTCAGTGTTCATGGAAAAGGTGGGTCTTTAGCAGTTTTTTGAAGATAGTGACAGATTCTGCGGTCCGGATTGAGGTTGGAAGTTCATTCCACCACCGAGGGACAGATAGTGTGAAGGTTCTTGAAGGGGACCTTGAGCCACGCTGAGTAGGCACTACGAAACGTTGGTCGTTAACCAATCACAGATTGCGTGAGGGAACGTAAGCCTTCAGGAGAGAGTTGAGTTAGGGCGGTGCTGTTCCAGACAAGGTCTTGTACGTGAGCATAAAGGCCTTGAATTTGATACGGGCGGCTACAGGAAGCCAGTGGAGGGAGATGAAGAGGGGTGTGACATGGGTCTTTTTCAATGTATACATATAATATAGCGAGTCTCCTTATATGTACATTTAAAATCATATATGTAAAAAACACAAACCCAGGATCTCTTGGAAAGTTTTTTTTTTCTGAACAGACTGTTCTATCTAAGGTCTGCACTTATATAGTGCTTTTTTAACCTTAGCGGTTCTACAAAACTTTCTCATTCACCCATTCACACAGACTCAAGGTTCCAGACTGCAACTTGGGGCAACTTTATGATTAGAAGACAGCCAGCTCTAGCACCGGAGACATAGCCTCTACCTAATACCCACACTTCTACAACTAGCTGCAATGTTTGTACTAGTTTCTATTAGGGGATTGTAAAGTTATCACTACTGTTGATTCTCTATAACTATAACTTACTTATAGAGTCCTCCTCATCACTGGATGAAGAGCTGACTGAAAAATCACGTTTGGATTTTTGAAGAAGTGGCGCGATGTTCAAGGAAAAAGAAAGTCGTCTCTTTTGCCGAACCCTTGCTTTTGCTGAACGATGGCAATTGAGGGCATAAAAGAAACCATACCAGCACTTTATAAACAGCAGTTATTTCTCTGAAGATACAGAAGAACTTAGAGGGAGAAAATATGGTGCTTCAACAAAAAAAAACACTTTTTTTTATACTAGTCTCTACCATACACGATGTGCACTGCTGAGCTTCCAATTATATTTAGCAAACATCTCAGAATAACCGTTCTGCTCTACAATCAGTTTGTCTTTAATATTCTAATAGATTCACAGACAGCAAGAGATGACTCACCGTCAATGTCCCTCTGACTGATGGACAGCATGGAGACGCTCTCTCGGAGGGGAAGAGTCATAGACTGACAGCCGCGCCGGAATGGCCGATATCTTCTCGATTTCTAAAAGAAAATATGTGCGCATCACTGATGCAGAACATTTCAGAATGTACATGCCTGACAACACTGATTGATAACTGTTGTCTTGTAATGACTAGCCACTGATATCATTTTAATTATGTCAGCGCACTCTTGAATTCTTGATGCTGATTGGTCGCAACATGCTGATTAATTGTCCATAACAGCAGCTCTGATATTAGTGCAGGCCACTGTCTTCTATTTTTTGTCTTATTACCTTACAGTTTTTGTCTTATTATTAAAAAAGTGAGGAAAAAGAGACTGGGGACTGTCTAGCTCTTTCAACATAAGTGAGAACAGGAACTAACGAACACTATATGTACTGTCTGTATAAACAAATAAAAAGTACAATGTCTCAATTGAATAAACAAACTTGTAATATATATTTATGTGATATAACGGAATAAAACACTTCTGGACGTGTTGTCATTGGAAAATAATGAACTTCAAGATGGTGACAGTAACTCCATTTTGTATCAGGCCACACCAACCTACTCAATCACTGATTATTTTCCTATAAAAGCACACCCTGATGTGTTTTCTTCCTTCCTTAACACCTTACTTAATGAGCTGATTTGTTGACCCAGGTGTATCAGAGCAAACAAAAAAAAAGAAAGACATGAAACAAAACAAAAACACAAAAACCCCAAAACAGTTTTACTCCAGGGACAGAATCAGGAAGCACTCGTGTGCACTCTATATTTAGCACAGTTAAAGATTATTAAATGTTGTCAGAAGAAAATCTCTGATAACTGATTGTGTAGGCAGGGGCGTGGTCCAGCTCCGGTTTCTGAATGGAGAGAGGAGCACCACGAGAGAGAGATACAGGGAGAGAGAGAGAGAGATACAGACATCAAGAGACAGATAGAGACAGAGAGAGAGAGACAGAGAGAGAGACAGAGAGATACAGACATCAAGAGACAGATAGAGACAGAGAGAGACAGAGAGAGAGAGAGATACAGACATCAAGAGACAGATAGAGACAGAGAGAGAGAGACAGAGAGAGAAAGCCACAGAGAGCAAGAGAGAGACACAGAGAGAGAGACACAGAGAGAGAGACACACAGAGAGACAGAGAGAGAGCCACAGAGAGCGAGAGAGACAGAGACAGACACAGACAGAGAGAGTGAGAGAGAGACAGAGACAGACACAGACAGAGAGAGAGAGAGAGAGAGAGAGAGAGAGAGAGAGAAAGAGAGAAAGACAGAGAAAGAGAGAAAGACAGAAAGAGAGAGCCATAGAGAGCGAGAGAGAGAGACAGAGAGAGAGAGAGACAGAGAGAGAGACAGAGAGAGCAAGAGAGCCACAGAGAGAGAGAGACAGAGAGAGAGAGCCACAGAGAGCGAGAGAGAGACAGAGAGAGAGAGAGAACTGAGCTGAGCTGCACAGAACTGTATGTGTGTTTATGTTGATGTGAGCCGTGATTCAGAAAGCACTGGAAAGCAAGAAAAGTCAAAAGAGTGAAATAATCTGCACCCTTGAGAACGAGTTTGTGTCACATTGATTGGGAGGGACACACACACACACACACACACACACACACACACAGCATGTCTCCTTGGCCTAACCCACCTGCCTTATCTCACCAGCTCATTATCCAAACCTTGTTAACTAAAAACATGTTTTTTAGAACAGAAAAAAAACAACTGCTCCTGACCTGGGAATGTCTGGTGGACAGCAGATCCCTGGTGGACTACAGACCATTAAATATCACCTACCTGACTGTCCAGGCTGCTGCTGTCTCCCAGGTCGGACTCCTGCCCTTCCTCAGTGAGAGACACCTGGGAGCCCGTGT
Source organism: Ameiurus melas (assembly GCA_012411365.1). Classification (NCBI taxonomy): domain Eukaryota; kingdom Metazoa; phylum Chordata; class Actinopteri; order Siluriformes; family Ictaluridae; genus Ameiurus; species Ameiurus melas. Next base: position 8,783,153 of record CM022762.1, on the reverse strand, counting down.
CTTCGCTCTGCTGGTCCTGAGAGGAGCGCGCTTCCTGCGCCTGCCATCGTTTCCCATCATCCCTCTCTGCTTCCAGACCCTCTAGGCTGTAACTATTGGTTAAAGAGAAGCTTTTAAATCCAGCAGTCCCACTTCCTGAACACCCCATCAGAGTGCTAGCGTGTACCCAGCTCTGTAAGTTTTTAACGTTTGGTATTTCCAGCTGAAGAGGAAGTACAAGGTGACAATGACGGAACAATCTTGCAAAACACACCGTGCACCAATGGACTGAGTTATCTCTACTTTATGGAAAGAGCTGGTGTGCAGTTATGCAAGGCTCATTTTTCTTTCTTTCTTTCAACAACACAAAGACATATATAATGTGCTAATAACTTTAGAATGACATAACATATCAAACACTAAAGACTTTCACAATGGAAAAAGACTGATTATCATTATGGCCACACTACCGGTACTACACCTACTACACCTACTACTACTGCACCGAAATCATTCAGTATCTAATGTAACGTAATCTAAATGAATCCTGACATATTTTTTTTTAAAACATTTCCAGATTCTTCCGATGGTTTTTCATTTGTTTCGTTTTTTTTCTAAATATCACCTGCATTTAAAAATGTCAAATGTTTGTCCATGTGAAGGAATACTATGAGTAATAAGGTTACAATTCAGGTCTAAAATATTGACCGGAATTATCGAAAATATCGTTTTTGAACAAAAATAAAGCCGTGTTCTTGACAAATTGACATAGTTTACACCTGTTGCATGCTCATTTTGGCGGTAAAAAAATATATATTCGATAATAATGCTATTTTTAAAATAGTTTCTAAAAAGCCGAGGTGTTCACCTCAATTTGTCACAATATATTGTTTTCATTTAGTTTAATATTTTTGCGTAGAAGGTTTGCAAAGATAAACCACAGACATGCCGACAAGTGATTTGGAGGTGTTTTGCATCTTCTATTTTTCCTAAAAACGTCCTCGAGTGTACATACAGTAAGGTTGGACACTATGCATGAAAAGGTTAACTTAATGCCAGAACATGTTTGTTATGCAATATCAGCTCAGTCAATGTTCTTTAGACGCAGTTTTGCTTAAGAGCTGTACTTACTTGTCATCTGCACAAGTTACGACAATGGTTATATTAGTCATCCTGTTTTAAAAGCCTGTGCAGCAGTATTTCCTTCTCTGAAGCTTACTCTGCACTTATGCCGAGTTAAATTGAAGCAAACCCAATCGGCACAAACTCTCTTTGTCTCGTGCAATTCAAAAAAAAAAAAAGAAAAAAAGGTGATGCAAATCTCAATGCAAAAGTTGCATGCACAAGACAAAAAGGGGCTGGCTCTTTCCTGAGCAAATGCATGTGTACACACACACACACACACACACAAAACAACACATGCTGTACCTTAGAAGCTGGCTAATCTCATCCAGGTCAGAACTGAAGGGGATCTCAGTGGGACACCAGCTATGACTGAGAAAGGGATGAAGATGAACCAAAACCAAAGACACTTTGAGGTTTAGTGAAAGCAGAAGAAAAAAAGAAAAGAAAAATTCATTTGCTCTCAATGCTTATGATCTGAGACATGCTGAATGAAAATGAACTAATGGAATTAAGTCTTTGAAATGACAGGAAGGATTGCCAAAGCCTAAGGAGATTATCTTCAGACCTTCACAGAAATTGAATATGAGCTACAGAAGTATAAAAAAAAAAGGAAAAGAAAGAAATAATAATAATTTGAAAGAGATGATACCTTCTCCTATGAAAGGTGGGCTTTAGATCCCCGGGACTTCGTAAAGAACTGGGAATGGACGGATGAGGCAGGAAAAAAAAAGATGAGAGAAAGCAGAACTAGTGAGTCAGATTGCTTTTTATTACAAATAACAGCCTGAGCAGGTGACAGAAGACCAATCCTTAATTACTGAGCAAGCAGTCTAAGTGTTTAAGGAAACATTGATATATGGATGACAAAAGGATGAGAGAGTGAAAAGGTTTGAAAAAGATGAGACGGCGAAAGGATGTCCTCTGATGACTCAGAAGTCCTGACTGAATGACCCATGGCACAGACGGATACTGTATACGGTTTAATTTCAACTCATGATCAAACTCGTCTATTTTTATTTTAATCCTACTGCACACAGAAACCTACACTAAACCCGGCTGATACTTACTATACGCCCTCATGAATAAATGATCTAAAAATGGAGACGAATGCTTTCTAGCGGTTTGATAAATCCTATTATGAAACCCTGAAATTTCATTTTTTCATATTCTCTGATGATTTATTTGCCGTGCGCTTCCGAAAACAAATGAGTGGTGGACGGCTTTAATATCGTTTCCTTTAGCTTTCCTTGCCATTTCTTTTAATAACACTGTAGCATGGCTGAATATACAGAACGCTTCCTTTTCCAGCAGTGTTATTCTCAATTACAGGTTCATATTCTGAATCAATACATCTACGCAAGATTCATCACATACAGTATATTTTAAAAACTGCTGCATATTTATTACAAATATGGGACATCGTATCGGTGTTACTTTTCGAGCACTGCACAAAACAGCGTGATGCCGTGATGCAGCTGTAATCATTCAGCCATGTAATGGAAAAGAGGCTTTAGAAGCATTTTGGAGATGTACAATTACAGGCTGTAATTACTAACTCTTGCTATGCAGTTTGCCGACCGCGCTCTGTCCATCATTTGTGGCCTGGACTGTTCTCGGCACAACAGTGACACTGTCGTGGTAGAGGCAAGGGTTACAGTGTTACTGAGCTAGGAACTAGTCCATAATAACAATTTACAACAGTCACCTTGCTCAAAAGTTGACATCCCCCCTGGCTCTTAATGTATCGTGTGGCCTTCTTGAGCTGAATGTTTGCATCTTTTGTAAGTTGTGTACGAGTCCCTCATTTTTCCTCAGTGTGAAAAGAGGGATGTGAACATCGTATAGCTGCTCCTGGAAAGGAGTCGAATATGAAGAATATGCTTGAAAAGCAAAGAATGTGCAGGACATGGAGGATTTTTCTTAAGAACAGTGGGCAGTTTAACTGCTCAGGACAAACAAGGGACTCGTGAACAACTTTCACAGAACATAAAAACATCATGTCGGTGATCATCCAGGTCACAACACACAGTAATAATAATCGAGCGGATGTAAACTTCTGAACCGGTTCATTTGTGTAAATTCACTTATTATTGTGTCTTGTGGACTAGATGTAAACATCTGCAATGTGACAGGACAAAATAAAAAAACAAAATGCAATTTTTATGATCCATCTTATATTTGACTTAATTACCAGTATGTGAACTAATGACCTCGACTGTATAATCTAAAATGTTGTCTACTGACATCTGTAAGAGTGTGTAAGTGCTCTTCTAGGTTTTGGTGATGCGAGTGAATAAAACATTTCAACGGAATTTTGCTAAAGTGTTTTTTTGTTTTGTTTTGTTTTCTTAAAGTAGAAATGCTGAAGAAGTATAGTACTGGCAGCAATACTTTGGTCGTTTTTGGCTGTTATTGTTGACAGAATTCATCCACATCCGATGGGCTTTCCCAAACCACCACATACGTATATGCTGGATCAACAAGGAAGGTCTCTCTAATAAAGTGGCCTATCAGTGCACGTTAATAACGCGGTAGCGACTGTCAGTCATTTTTTACCTACAAAAAGCACCTGTATGGCTAAAATGCCCAGATGTACATTCGATATTTCGTACCCTCTGTCCTTTAAGAACAGAGACATTTTTGTTGGAGTTAAGGACACAAACATTCTATGTAACTGTAAGTAAGACACAGACTTTTGAACTATCTTACACCCAGCTGTCTTCCATCCTCTAACATACCTGCGCTGATTCATGTCTCCCTCCCCAGCCTGGTTTTTGCCCGGCCCCCAGCTGTGACGGCGAAATGGAGACTGTGAGCGGACGGAGGAGCGGAGCAGAGATGAGCGCAGTGGGACCTCGGTCACACGGTCTTTGGCCTCCTCTTCGACTTCTCCTCCTCCTGCTCCTCGGCACCGCACTTCCACAGAGCTCTCTGTGGAGGAACTCGGCCGGCACAGGCTGGCCGTGTCGTCTGTGGACGAGCAGGAGATGGACACCTCGCTGGCACTGTCACTCACACCTAGAACCTCCTGGCCCTGAGAGAGACAGAGACAGACAGAGTGAGATAGACTCGGGTCTACTGAGAGTTTTTGTCGGTTTGTAGTTACAGGGGAATGACAACTGTCGAACGTCATCGAAAACATAACCAATATAACTTTCCAGAGACAAAATGTCATTCTAAAAAGTAATCAATGGGTTAACTACATTATTTTTCCATTCCAGTGTCAAGAAAGTTAGCCTAAACGTATACATTTTCTGAATAAAAATAAACTCCTGTTGTCAGAAGTTGTCACTTCCAGTCTTCCTGTCTCTAATAAAATATGATATTACATAGCTACCCTGTCCAGGGTGTACCCCACCTTGTGCCCAATGCTCCCTGGGCTAGGCTCCAGGTTCCCCACTACCCTGAAGGATAAGCGGTATAGAAAATGGATGGATTATATAGCTACTATAGCCATGTTTTCCCAAGATGGCGTGATGTCAGGAACATCCATGTAGAAAGTATTTTTCCTAGGAGCAATTAATCACACTGCAAAGTAATAAGATGCTGTGAAAATGTTATACACATAACATATAAATAAATACAGGTTTCTTGTCAAAAGCAGTGCTTGGTTTTATTTATAACCTTCACTTCCTATATGCAGAGTAGGCTTATCATATGTAAAGAACATTATTGTTATAGTGTGTGTTTTTTTTTTGTTTGTTTTGTTTTTCATTCTAAAGTGTGTTTGGGGGTGATGGAACACTGAAGCAGGAACGTAAAAATATCACTGAATGAACCGAAATGAAAAATAATTCATTTCTAATCCCTGGTCAACAATAAAGGCCTACCTGTGCTATCAGTTATGCCATTTAAAAAAAATTTTTTAGAAATCTACAACTTTACAGACATCAGCAGTCAGCAGTTTGGTAATATAATTCGGTTTGACCTCAATCACTCAGTATCAGGTTGATTTAACAAGGCACAGCATTATTTAATGGAACGATTCAGACAAAATGCCAGTGACGCTTATAATGACTGAGAACACTCGGACACCAATAATTTGGTGCTAAACTATTCCTATAACAAATCACGATTTTACTCTTTTTGGATCAGTGCGGTATAAATGGAAGTACAGGAACCAAGAGAAACAGTGACTCTGTGAATGAGACTATGGGGGAAAAGTTTCCGACGGTCGCTACCTACAGTGCAAAGTCACCGATCACACACACACACACACAGTAAAAACACAAACTTCACTCCAAACTTTACAAAGACCTTTAAGCCTGAACTAATCCCATGGTGCTGGGTGTGAGGCTTTGGCCAGTCCCTTGTACTGTGCAGAAGTAGTATGAGAGAGAGTGGAGGCGGTGGAAGGGCTCTGTGCCTACATCACATATACACACACACACACACACACACACACACACACACACACACACACACACACACACACTGGGGGTTTTGTTGGGACTCTGGGGGATGAAAGCTTTCTATTCATGTGTCCCCGAAATGACTTCCAACGCATGTGTGTGAAGAAGACGAGGAGGATGAGGGCATGTGTGTGGGCGAGCTTTCACAGAGTAGATGGAAACCTAGAGTATTACAGCTCTGGTCACATGACCGTCACACTTCTTACCAATACAGGTAATGCTAAAAGAAATACAAATGGCATGTAGAATTCAAAATAAGTGACTATGCAAAGATTTTGCCAAATATCACGCATGAGCGTGTCTGATATGTTTTGTACAATTTTCTGGACACAAGCTTCAGAATCTTCAATCCGACTGGCTCTCCATAATCCCCTACATACACCCCTTCATGTGCCAGCTTTCTACAAAGCTCAGCGTAATCAATGGATCACGTTTACGGAAAAACGGTCATGGAATCCTGTTAATTAAAGATATTACGGTTTTTGCTTGAAGCAGTTCGTTTTGAGTAAACAAGTCGGTCATCTGTCACGGCAGTTTAATCGCCCCTTTAGTGATGAAATCTGCTGTATCTGATGACTCTCTAACGAATTTTAGACGTCTAGCTTGTAGGATTACCAGAGAGGTACCACTCGTCAGTTTATTTCCATTATTTTGCACGTTTCAGAATAATAGTGAGGAGACCAATAGTATGAAATAATAAGGAATTATGCAATATCTAAATGAAATTTGTTACATAAGCATCAACTACTCTAATTATATTTCTCATAAACAGTGACTGGCCATTAAGTAAAAAAAAAAGTGTTCCTTTCCATGGTTAAGGATTGTGAGAACAAGAAAAAGGAATTATCACTAGGAGTTAGTTTTGCTTGCCTCGAAATTAAGATGCAGTCTGTAATGTTTGAAATGGTTTCTATGTCTATGCACCATTTCCAGGTTTTGCCAGTGTACCATATCAGGGCTCCTGTTTCTTAAACCCTATAGAAAACATCGGGGTTACGCATGTAACCCTGTTCCCTGAGAAGGGAACGAGACGTTGCATTTAGCAGTATGGGAACGCCTTGCACGTGACCGGTATCTGAAGCTTGTGTAAAATCATGCCTCTACTTATAGGCCTGCCATGATCAGGTGACGTGGCAATTAAGCGTGTCGCATGATATATATATGGCACCTGTGAACCCACGCGCCCGCCTCTATTATCTGAAGCGAAGACGCAATTCACAGGCCAGCCCCGTTATGCGACGCGCTATCACGGCGTCGTTCCCTTCTCCGAGGAACACAGGTACATGCGTAACCCGACATTCTTTCAAAGGGAACTTCGACGTTGCATTTAGCAGTATGGGAACGCGGAATACCCACTCCGTCATACCGAGGGTACGGACTGTTCAAAAATACCCAAACCCGAGGGTCAGTGCAGGGCACTCGAACCTGGGGAGGGATGAATATCCAGGCTGTCATAACATAATGACCGTGTGAGGCATAGACCACCCTGCAGCCGCACACACATCCTGCAAGGAAACCCCTTTGGACAAAGCCTTCGACAATCCCAGTAGAGATGCACTGCTTTGACACAGCATCACTTTTCCTGTCGCTGCCAAAGCAGACTAGTAGCTGCTCTGACAACACTGGCCGGAGCAGTGGACGTAAGTACAGAGAGCGCTTACTGGACACAGCAGGTGCATCCTCTCTTGTTCTGGTCAGAGGACAGAGGAGGGGAGAAAGCCTGCAACACCACAGGGTGGGCAGCCAATGTAGGCACTTTAGCAATATAATCCGGCCTAGGATGCAGGAAGGACTTGGCTTATCTAGGGGTAAAGTCAAGGTAGGAGGGGCAACAGGGAGAGCTTGTAGACCTCCCACTCGCTTGAGAGATGTCAGGGCCTGTAAAAGAGCTACCTTTAGAGTCAGAAGCTTCTCAGAGGCTGACTCTAAGGGCTCAAATGGGGTCCCTGACAGACCTTCCAAGACCACAGCAAGGTCCCAGGAAGGTATGCATGGCCTGCAGATGGGCCTCAGCCATCTGACACCACACATGAACCTCGAAGTTAGCGGATGTTGCCCCACAGAGGCTCCATCGACAGGGGCAGGGCTGGCCGAAACGGCGCCACGTTAACCGATAGTAGAAGGAGCCAACGTTGCGAAACGTTCTTGTCAGAACTCCAGGACTGTAGCGATTGCGCAGTTCACTGGGTATAGCTGACGTTCCTCACACCACCAGACAAAAAGGTGCCACTTGAGCGCATACAATTTCCTTGTAGATGGGATCCACTCTAGGGGCTCGAAGGGGCAGCTGACAGACCTTCCAGGACCACAGAATTTCCCAGGAAGGTATGCACAGCCTGCAGATAGGCCTCAGCCATCTGACACCACGCATGAACCTCGCAGTTAGAGGATGCTGCCCCACAGAGGCTCCCACATGGCGAAATGGCGGCCACATAACCCTGATTGTAGAAGGGGCCCACCCCGCTGAGAAATGTTATTGTAGAAACATGGTCACTACCACCTCAGTCGTGCGACCAGAATCTATTAGCTGGCGCCCCTCAGGGACCAGACCCAGAGCTTCCTTAGTTCTTGCCAAGGATGATAAATCAACCCCTGCGGCTTTTGAGGCGGTAGGTCCCTAAGGACTCAAATGGGGCACCTGACAGACCTTCCAGGACCACAGGAGGTCCCAGGAAGGTATCGGCGGCCTGTAGATGGGCCGCAGCCGTCTGACACCATGTAGACCTTACGACCCTTATATGCGCTCTGACGCCACGCAGAACCTCAAAGGTAGAGGATGTTGCCCCACAGAGGCTCCATCAACAGGGTCATGGCTGGCCGAAATGGCGGCCAAGTACCCTGATAGAAGACGGAGCCCAGCCCGCTGAGAAACGTTCTGTAAGAACTCCAGGACTGTAGCAATTGTGCAGTTCACTGGGTCTAGGTGACGTCCCTCATGCCACAAGACAAAAAGCTGACACTTGAGTGCATACGCTTTCCTTGTGGATGGTGCTCTAGCTTTTAACATGGTTTCAACAATCTCAGTTGTGAGACCCGAATCTATGAGCTGGTGCCCCTCAGGGACCAGACCCACAGTTGCCGAGTTCTGGCCGGCGTGATAAATCAGCCCTCCGGCCTGAGACAGTAGATCCGTTCTAGGGGCTCGAATGGGACGCGACAGACCTTCCAGGGCCATAGAAGGTCCCAGGAAGGTATGCGCGGCCTGCAGATGGGCCTCAGCCATCTGAGGAAACGCGTGAACCTCGAAGTTAGAGGACGTTGCCCCACAGAGGCTCAACAGGGTGTGGCTGGCCGAAATGGCGACCACATAACCCTGATTGTAGGAAGAGCTCACCCCGCTGAGAAATGTTATTGTAGGAGCCCCAGGACTGTAGCTATTGCGCAGTTACTGGGTCCACAGTGAATCCCTGCGGACGGGAATCTCCCAAGGAGTGCCATCTCGCAGAGATACTATCTCTCAGAACCATGTTCGAGCTGCCAAAAAGGTGCTATTAGCAGGCTATCTTGGCGAACTCTCGCTAGAGCTAGTGCTAGTGAGAGCAGTGATGGGGGGCAGCATACAGATGTGACCTCAGCCACATGTGTGGATTCCACCCTAGGCTCCCAAGATACAGCTTTATCTAGCTCAGTGTTGATAGGATTGACACTACGCCTGTTGGGGATAGAAACGCCCTCATCGTAGTAGAATCCGATAACCCCTAGAAAAGTTGTCCACTGCACCGGAGAAAACCAACTTTTCTGAGATTCAACCTGAGCCCCCAGTTCTTCACGTGGGCGAGAACAACATCTCAATGTTGAACCGCCAGCTCCCTGGATCGTGCTAGAATTAACCAGTCGTCCAGGTAGCTTGGTACATAGATGCCCTGGAGTCCCAATGGAGCCAGAGTGACATCCATGCACTTTGCAAAGGTGCGAGGGGATAAAGCTAGCAATAATCCAATGCGGAAACATGCACCTTTTAGACCTATCGCCACAAACCAGTTCTCGAACTGGATCTGTGGCACGATACGTTTGAACATCAGCCTCTGAACCTGTATATCCGAAGAGTACGGTTCAGATGATGCAGATCTAAAATTGGCCGCATATTCCCATTTTTTTGCGGAACAGGAAATAAAGACTGTAAACCCCCCTCCCTGAGGGAACGGGGTACATGTTTCAGGACCCCCTTGTCCAAAAGGGAGCTTACTTCCTGTGCTAACGTCGGGCTCTGGTCTGTGCTGACTTCTGTGGTGAGCACACCCGTGAACAGGGGGGTCGAGCTATAACTGGACCCGGTAACCCTTTCTATGGTAGACAGAACCCATGGAGACACATTTGGCCGTAGCTTGCACGCTGCCCGATGGTCTTCTAGTGACGTTAGCTATTCCACATTCTATTGGAGAGAAGCATCAGATTTCCGTTGCCCTGTGACAGCTTGCTGACCAGGGAACACGAAAACTTGGGGACCACTTTGGCTAGGGGAGGCCCTGCAATAGCACTGGGGGCTACCTGCCCTAACAACCTCATGTCCCCGGATACATCCCTCCACAGCCCCTCAGGACCACTCGTCTTTGCCTGCTTGGCCTTTATGACCATCTTCAGATCAGGCCCAACAGCAGACCGCGACTGTGGCCGCCTGGTTCCCCTGGCTGTCTGCGGGGGTTGGCGGGCTGCCATACTCGCCTTCTGGGTTTCCCCCATACTAGTGCTGGCCCAGGCTCCACTCGTGGACACCCGGATGAGCTTGAGACAACTTTTTTGCCATAAGTCAAGCTCACTCAGCAGGTCTGCTTGGTAGGCAACACTGTCATTGTCTGCAGTGACCCACAAGCAAGACTACTACTGCATAGGCTTGCCCACCTTGGAAGCAAGCCGGCCCCTGTAATTACCTGCCATCGGCGGAGAGAGGTAGCTAGCAAGCGCCTACTCCACCTCGGGCATAGCTATGTAGCCATGCCATTCATTTCCACAATGACCAAATAATCCAACATCGTGGAGTTATGACTATGGCTTAAGCATGGTTTTCTCAGAAGTGAGATTTTGTCATAACTTCTGGAAGACAGGGGTGTTTCTGCAGTGTGAAGTATTTACTTTCACTGGGTAATCACTTCAAGCAGCTCTTTGTTCACTGCTCTCAGTTTTCAACACATCCTTCTAACTCCTCGGATTCAGAGAGGGGCGTTATTACCCCTTTGGCTTTCCATAGAGGGAGGAGGAGCCTCGATCCGAACTCCAAAATCCAGCGGAGAGCTGAACCCGAAGGCAGAGAGAGAGATAGAGCAGCGCTCGTCTCCGGCTCCTCTTCCGAATTTAAAAATCCCCGAACCTGGGACGGTTGGCTGCCTCGGAACGGCCGGACCAGATCCGCGAGCTTTGAGACTCGACTCACTCGGCTTCCGTTTTTTTTTTGAGAAAAGCGCGAGTCGAGCTGCTTAATGTAGCGTTACCATGCGCAGCCCTCTCGAGGTTGCACACCGCATACTACACCACTAACACTTCACCAGAAAGTGTGCACTTTTCCCCCGTAATGAAACGGGGAGCACATTACACACGTCTTTAACACTTTCTCACTCATATACTACCTACCTCCTTTTCTTTAAAAAGGGATAGAAAAGTTAAGAGATTTTGAGAAAATATCGAGTAGAAATGAAGCGTTTTTGTCACACAAACAACAGACATGCAGTCTCGCTGAAGATAATAAGGCTGGCGGCGTGGTTCACAGGTGCCATATATATATCATGCGACGCGCTTAATTGCCACGTCACCTGATCATGGCAGGCCTATAAGTAGAGGCATGATTTTACACAAGCTTCAGATACCGGTCACGCGCAAGGCGTTCCCATACTGCTAAATGCAACGTCGAAGTTCCCTTTGAAAGGGAACAACAGGCAGAATGTGGTTTTCTGTACAATAACTACTTCTGTAGAAAACAAAATGGAGAAACAGTTCAGAAGCTGTGCATTTAATTAACATTGTCACTAACAGCTAACGGTCTCACTGTCGACAACATTAACTGTTCCCTAAATCATCCAAATCGAATTTGTCGAAAAATCACTTCACTCCAGAAGCTACATTAATCAGTGCCTCCAGAATTTAGCGATCACAGGAATTAAAGCGAAATCAAGAAACTCAATTTTTCAAAATGAACGCAGATTATCTGCGGATTTGAGCCTAGACACGTCATGTGACATCAACACACCGCACATTCAGTCAAAGCCCTCTTCGATTCACGTGCATCGAACATTAATATAGCTACATGTCTCATTTACGAACATTGTTATAGCTAAAGGGTCTCAATTATGAACATTAGTATAGCTAAAGGGTCTCATTTATGAACATTAGTATAGCTAAAGGGTCTCATTTACGAACATTATTATAGCTAAAGGGTTTCAATTATGAACATTAGTATAGCTAAAGGGTCTCATTTATGAACATTAGTATAGCTAAAGGGTCTCATTTACGAACATTATTATAGCTAAAGGGTTTCAATTATGAACATTAGTATAGCTAAAGGGTCTCATTTACGAACATTAGTATAGCTAAAGGGTTTCAATTATGAACATTAGTATAGCTGAAGGGTCTCAATTATGAACATTAGTATAGCTGAAGGGTCTCAATTATGAACATTAGTATAGCTAAAGGGTCTCATTATGAACATTAGTATAGCTAAAGGGTCTCATTTACGAACATTAGTATAGCTAAAGGGTTTCAATTATGAACATTAGTATAGCTGAAGGGTCTCAATTATGAACATTAGTATAGCTAAAGGGTCTCATTTACGAACATTAGTATAGCTAAAGGGTCTCATTTACGAACATTAGTATAGCTAAAGGGTCTCATTTACGAACATTATTATAGCTAAAGGGTTTCAATTATGAACATTAGTATAGCTAAAGGGTCTCATTTACGAACATTAGTATAGCTAAAGGGTTTCAATTATGAACATTAGTATAGCTGAAGGGTCTCAATTATGAACATTAGTATAGCTAAAGGGTCTCAATTATGAACATTAGTATAGCTAAAGGGTCTCATTTACGAACATTAGTATAGCTAAAGGGTCTCATTTACGAACATTAGTATAGCTAAAGGGTCTCATTTACGAACATTATTATAGCTAAAGGGTCTCAATTATGAACATTATTATAGCTAAAGGGTCTCATTTACGAACATTAGTATAGCTAAAGGGTCTCATTTACGAACATTAGTATAGCTAAAGGGTCTCATTTACGAACATTATTATAGCTAAAGGGTTTCAATTATGAACATTAGTATAGCTAAAGGGTCTCATTTACGAACATTAGTATAGCTAAAGGGTTTCAATTATGAACATTAGTATAGCTGAAGGGTCTCAATTATGAACATTAGTATAGCTAAAGGGTCTCAATTATGAACATTAGTATAGCTAAAGGGTCTCATTTACGAACATTAGTATAGCTAAAGGGTCTCATTTATGAACATTATTATAGCTAAAGGGTCTCATTTACGAACATTATTATAGCTAAAGGGTTTCAAATATGAACATTAGTATAGCTAAAGGGTCTCATTTACGAACATTATTATAGCTAAAGGGTCTCATTTACGAACATTATTATAGCTGAAGGGTTTCATTTACGAACATTATTATAGCTAAAGGGTCTCATTTACGAACATTATTATAGCTAAAGGGTTTCATTTACGAACATTAGTATAGCTAAAGGGTCTCATTTACGAACATTATTATAGCTAAAGGGTCTCATTTACGAACATTATTATAGCTAAAGGGTCTCATTTACGAACATTATTATAGCTAAAGGGTCTCATTTACGAATATTATTATAGCTAAAGGGTCTCATTTACGAACATTAGTATAGCTAAAGGGTCTCATTTACGAACATTAGTATAGCTAAAGGGTCTCATTTACGAACATTATTATAGCTAAAGGGTCTCATTTACGAACATTATTATAGCTAAAGGGTCTCATTTACGAACATTAGTATAGCTAAAGGGTCTCATTTACGAACATTAGTATAGCTAAAGGGTCTCATTTACGAACATTATTATAGCTAAAGGGTTTCATTTACGAACATTAGTATAGCTAAAGGGTCTCATTTACGAACATTATTATAGCTAAAGGGTCTCATTTATGAACATTAGTATAGCTAAAGGGTCTCATTTACGAACATTAGTATAGCTAAAGGGTCTCATTTACGAACATAAAAATTTTTTTATAGTATAGCTAAAGGGTTTCATTACGAACATTAGTATAGCTAAAGGGTCTCATTACTGAACATTATTATAGCTAAAGGGTCTCATTTACGAACATTATTATAGCTAAAGGGTCTCATTTACGAACATTATTATATGCAAAGTGTCTCATTTACCGAACATTATAATAGCTAAAGGGTCTCATTTACCGAACATTATTATAGCTAAAGGGTCTCATTTACCGAACATTAGTATAGCTAAAGGGTCTCATTTACGAACATTAGTATAGCTAAAGGGTCTCATTTACGAACATTATTATAGCTAAAGGGTCTCATTTACGAACATTATTATAGCTAAAGGGTCTCATTTACAAACATTAGTATAGCTAAAGGGTCTCATTTACGAACATTAGTATAGCTAAAGGGTCTCATTTACGAACATTATTATAGCTAAAGGGTCTCATTTACAAACATTATTATAGCTAAAGGGTCTCATTTATGAACATTATTATAGCTAAAGGGTCTCATTGACGAACATTATTATAGCTAAAGGGTCTCATTTACAAACATTATTATAGCTAAAGGGTCTCATTTACGAACATTATTATAGCTGAAGGGTTTCATTTACGAACATTAGTATAGCTAAAGGGTCTCATTTACGAACATTATTATAGCTAAAGGGTCTCATTTACGAACATTATTATAGCTAAAGGGTCTCATTTACGAACATTATTATAGCTAAAGTGTCTCATTTACGAACATTAGTATAGCTGAAGGGTTTCACTTACAAACATTATTATAACTAAAAAACAACTGCAATTTCACCAAATTGAATTTCTGCAACAACAAAAAAACACAAAAAAACTCCACAAGTTGTACCGCAAATTTTGATAAAGCAAGAAAATTACAGCAAAATCAAGCATTTCTGTTCACGACAATCATGAAAAAACTAATCGTTGAACAGTAACAAAACAACAGAGCGAGATGTGAATGTGTTGTGTTTCCTGTCTTAATTTCTCCACATATCTCCATTTCTCTCTGTGTCTCTCTCACCTTTCTGAAGACGCTGTCTTCTCCCGTGTCAGTGCTGATGAAGCCATCTGTGTCGCTGCCTGAATCTCGGAGGGTTGTGCTGCCGGTGCTGTATCGAGCTGGAGACCGAGAACTCTCTGCAACACACACACACACACACACATGCACACACACACACACACACACACACACACACACACACAAATGCGTATTTTTAGTGTTTTCACTTCTCAATTCTCAGATTTTCTCATACTTGGATATAAAAACCCTGCTGAGCAACATAAATATATATACTGACAAACCTGATTTAGCAGAAAAATCTAAACTGCTTCTTCTAACAGTCTTTTTCTGTTGACTAAAATCTTGGCTTTCTCCCAATGGAGCATCTCCTCATCTGAATCTTCAATGCTAATATCACCACTAGAGTTGTATCATTCGGTCACACACAATCGATAACCAGTACCAAGCGCACAGAAAAGGGAAAACAAAACCCAGAAGAACTGCAAATGAGTCAGATTATTCGCATCTGTCTCTCATTTCTACACCGTTACTAGTTTTTGTTGAAGACAGCACAGCTAGCTCTTTGTTGAAGTCTACTATATAGTGTCAGCATAGGCGTGTGTCAGAGTCTCATCAGCTGTCATACACCACAGGTGCCATGTTGTCTTGAGGAAAGAAGAAATGGCTGTGGTCCACTTTGTCCACATGTCCCTCTAATAAGGAACACTGATTCAGTGAAACGTCCTCATTCGAAGCTCATCTCATGTTCATTACAGAACACTACAAACAAACATCCATGTATGGGTATGAGAGTATTTCTGCTTGAAAGCATGTTTTTTATTGCTGTATTTAAAAAAAAAAAAAAAGGTTGCATTTTGTTTTCATTTTTTGGTGCGAACCCCCCCCCCCAAAAAAAAGCCATTCTAATCCGCCATGCAGCAAAGCAAAAACTACTTTTACCCTTTTATTTGTTGCGCTTGCAAGAGAAATCTTATAGAATCAGCGATTTATGACCTTTAATATAATAAGACACTCTTCTACTGGAACATTTCCTCTCATCAGAAGCATAAGTTATCTATAGCACTTCCTGCCACGCATCCTGTCATGTCACGCTCAAACATCAAAGCAAAAAAAAATAAAAAAAAAAAAAAAACAAGACCTACACACAGCTGGTGCAGATGAAGAGCTGGCATGAACAATGAAGGCATTCTGCCGTGTATCAGACCCCGGCTCACTAAGCAGCGCCTCACCATTCAAACACTACACAGCTGACTCATTTGCGTCTACTTAGCAACTGCAGGGCACTCTATAGATTCTGTCATAGCAGTGACAGTTCAGTGATGTCATGCATGGGCATATATGCAGTAAAGATCTGTTTGCTTAAAAACTGGCTTTCTATCTGGATTACCAACAATTTCTCACTAAATATATATATATATATATATATATATATATATATATATATATATATATATATATATATATATATATATATATATATAACACACACACACACACACACACATAATATATATTTCACTTGCGTTTACTTTCCTTAAATGACATCTCAGATGTCTAGGATTGAAGTGAACCCCAAGTTGCTCCTGATGGCAAGCTTGCATGGCAGCTCTGCAACCATCGGTGTGTGTGTGAATGGGTGAATGAGACACAGTGACACAGTGTAAAGCGCTTTGGATAAAAGCGCTATATAAGTGCACATTTACCAAATGACAATAGAAGTACAAATGCTTGTAAGATTGAGAGACCCGGATTAAAGCTGAATAAAACTAGTCTTTCATTTACATTCCATTTCAATAAACTGCATCTCAGATGACCAAGACTGAAGATGTGTTTGTTTATTCTGTCATTCTTTAACAGTTTAAAAGTAGAGTAACAAAAATCACAGCAGAAGCTACAAATGCCTGTAAAGTTTAGAAATCGAAATTCTCATATTCTTTCACATTCACGTTAATAAATATACAATTTAGGGGTGTAACCTAATGCCACTGTCTGTATCTGTATCTGCACTTGGATTTAACCCTGAAGTAGGTGTGGCCTAAATTGGAAAGGGTAGTTCTTTCTGTCTGGAAAACATTGGAAAAGCGTGGGTAGAAATGCCAGCTACTCATTTGCATCTCTAACACAAACAAATTGATATACATTCTTATATTTGAGACATTTGTCTCAGTTTGTATTCAGACATAAACTTTATGAATGATTTACATGATTTAGTGTCTACATGATTTAGATCACTGTAGACACAAAGTATGGGCCTAGTAGTTTGATATATTATATATGCTAGATCATATAAACATTAACTCTGGGCTAAAGAACTGACTGTCCAGTGAGAAAAGTCCAGGGAGAAAAGTGCAGTGAGAAAAGTCCAGGGAGAAAAGTCCAGTGAGAAAAGTCCAGGGAGAAAAGTCCAGTGAGAAAAGCAGTAGCTGTCCAGTGAGAAAAGCATGAGACTGTCCAGTGAGAAAAGGATTAGCCTTACCTATGGAAGCAGAGCTGTGTCTCTTCTCTAGAGGCCTGCTGTGTGTGGAGTTGTCGAGACACAGCGAGTGCCCCTCTCTGTGAATCTGGAAGTAGAAACAGGAAGAAGTATTAAGCATGTGACAATGTCTAACTGGAAAGAGTGGGCTGACACACACACACACACACACACACATACTCATGACACATAATACATATTATCATCTCTAATATCTGGCACTGGATCAACAATAGTGGATCTTAAAATTCAACAGACTGGAAGAATGGTCATAATTATTATAACGCACAGGGAAGTAGAAATGCTTATCATAGTTATGGCTTGATGTTATCAAATTACAGATCACAGAGAACACTCAAGCTGGACACACACACTGAATCGGACAGAATCCTACACACACGTCGCAGACAGCATGGGGTTAAATTCAGTCTGTGGTTTTGCCAAAAAATACATGCAAGGCATCCAAAGAAGATCAGTCTTAGGCACAGACCACACACACACACACACACACACCACCTCACACCAAAAAAACAATAATACCAGCAATCAGGAGCAAAACCGCCCCACCAAAAATGGGCACCAAACCAACAAATATGCAAACATGTGTTCATGGTGAGGGACACGGTGGGTGGGTTGAGGGTTCGATTCCCGATGCCGCCCTGTGTGTGCGGAGTCTGCATGTTCTCCCTGTGCTTCGGGGGTTTTCTCTAGGTACTCTGAGTTCCTCCTCTAGTCCAAAGAATTGTGCTGTAGGCTGACTGGCATTTCCAAAATGTCCATGGTGTGTGTCAATGTGTGTGTGTGCCTTGTGCCCCAAGTCCCCTGAGATAGGCTCCAGGTTCCCCGCGACCTTGTGTAGGATAAGCAGTAAAGAAAATGGATGGATGGATGGATGATTGGATGCGCTCATGGTTTCAAAAAGTTAGAATTTTAGAAAAAAAAACAAAAAACACAAAAGTCAAGGGTTAGGGGTGTTCAATACAACCACGCAAATCACAATATTTACCATCATCCTGGTACCGCTGAAGAGTTTTGGACTCACACTGCAAACTGCAAACCCTGTGTTTCAAGCAATAACGTTTAAAGACGTGATGCTGGAAACATTTTCCAATCTGGTGACCTGATCTTGCGAAGAAAAGTGTCACTGTGTTTAAAATTTGTTTCTCTGCTAGACACCAGTGTGCAAAAGTGCCTGTACATGAAAGTATGGACATCCAATCAGATTGCAAGTTTCATGAGACCAATGGAAACAATTTAAGGATCTTAACTAATTTAATGCTTTAACACATACCTCATCATCCACTACCCTGTTAGCATCCCACGTGTATTATCAAGAATATAACAAGAAAAAAAGTATTTAAAATTTTTTTAAATAATATCTGTTTTCGAATTAGTTTATTGTAAAAAGTTCATAGGGTTGCTTCTGACCCGAGGAATGTAATAGTGTAAGTATATATTTCTGAGCAACAATATTGAATCTCTCACATCTCAATAAGTCTCAACATCTCAACCCATTCATACACTACGGACAATTTAGACACACCAATCAACGTACCATGCATGTCTTTGGGCATGTTGCATTTTGCCTACGATACATATCGCACATCCCTATTTCCATCATATTACCCCTTATGATCCCATCATATGACCATGTTAAATCTTTTGCACAACATCTTAATTGTTGTTTGTGTGAACTGACAATATCAAGTATGACATTTATCAAGTCACGTTGCAAAAACCAGTAAAAAAAAAAATAAAATAAAATACCTTGAGTGTTCAAGCATTCACAGCATGATGTAGCCTAGTAGGATAGACTACTGCGTGTGCACATTGAGGGTGCACACAGCGTAGCGTAGCTGCCTAAAAATGCATGACTGAAGATAAAAACGACTGAACAAACAGCTCCAGGAAACAAAATACAAACATCACCGGCCTCGCAATCTACGACTGAATAGATTGAATTGCTAGACGTGGATCATCCTCACTCGCATGGAGGTGGTTCTGGGAACTGCAAATCAAAAGACAGCTAACCACTGCACAGAATATGAAGAAAATGAAAAGCTTCAGGAGTCAGCTGTCCATCACACGCCTAATCCAGCCCAAAAACACATACTCAGAAACGTTTAGCAGTATCATTTATCAATCACAAGAAAGCAACACTTGACAAGACATAAATGCTGTCACCAATTACATCGCAAAAGACATGGTGCAAATTCAAGCAGCTGAGAGAGACGGCTTCAAACAACTTTTGAATACTTTAGACCCAAGATGCACACTCCATCCATCCATCCATTTTCTACCGCTTACTCCTTCTTCAGGGTCGCGGGGGAACCTGGAGCCAATAAGATGCACACTGCCTGGATGAAAATATTTCAGTCAAACAGCTCTGCTTAGATAGCATGATTCATGTCACCAATCTCTGGCACATAAACTGCACAATGTGACAAGATCCCATTAAAAAATATACCTTTACATTCATTCATTTAGCAGACGCTTTTATCCAAAGCGACTTACAAATGAGGAAATACAAGCAAAGCGATATATCAAGCGGAGAACAATACGATGTACAACGCTATCATGCAAGATTTATAATTGAGTTCCTGAGAAATTATCCATTTGGATATTTTTTATAGATTTTTTTCTCAATACCCCACACCACTTCCTAGAAATAGTGCAGAATCTTGAAAATGCCCTTTCCTGTTTGAAACGTTCCAAATCGTTCTGTTTATTTCCAGTTTTAAAAGAAAAACAATTTGGACCCTACTGTATATTAAACCATCGTTAATGAAGGTAACACTAACTGAAAGCATCGTAGAACCAGCAATTCAGTGAGTCAGTCATAATAAACCAGTTTAATAGCGCTAATAATGTCAGCATTTGATCTCTATAATGGGAAAAAGGTGGATACATGTTCTCCTGTTAGTAATGTTTACACAGCTCTCATGTTATGCACGCTACTAACAGCATCAGGAACAAAGCTACCCAGAACAGAAAGTGAGAATAAAGGCAAAGTGCATGTTCACCTGCTCGCAGAACAGACCGTCACAGCTCTGCTGCTTTGTTATAAGCAAACAGCGCTTTGTTAAAGAGCTGATAACAGGTTTTTCAAGAGCAGGGATGGGTTGAAGAACCACAAAGAGCAGCCACGAGGGAGTGAAAGCGGGAGAAAAATGTAATACAGTGACCGTGTGTTTTGTGTATGACGGGGTGGGAGAAGAAAGAGAGCGATCCAAATAAAGAAATAAAAGCAAGCATGGCAATGATTACATCTTCTGATGTATTCTGAAGCGCATGAGGGTGGAGCGTGGGTACAATTTCCCCCTTTGGTTGAAGGCTAATTAGGTTTACAGCGCCAGCACTTGGGCTGGGGGGGTGGTGGGGGTTGGGGGCACAGCATCCCTGCACAGTTTTAAAGCTATTACGATACACAACGCTCCATTGATGGGACCTTCCCAACTGTGCTACTGAGTAGCCACTGTGTGTATGTCTTTGAGAAGGCAGGCGAGAGAGAGAACACAGCCCTCTGTTGTCCGACGCACAGGCCTCGGGAAGTGCCTCCGGAGAGGGTAGATAGGCATAGAACACACACATACACACACCCACATACACACAGAGGCCTGCTCTCAGCAGTTCCCACCAGTGTGTACTACAAATATCTCACAGTGAACACAGGGGAAAACCCCAAATACAGATGCTTAAGTAATAAAATGATTACGCTTAGTCCTGCACTCATGTTTAACTAAAAATAAAGCTGAAGTGGTGGCATTGTACAAGTACCATACAACAGACATTTTGCAGGTGCCCGCATGAAATTTCCTGACGTTTATCACGGTTTTTATAATATTATTTCTCGATTAATGGTGGAAATCAAAGCAAAGCAAACCGTGCTTGGCGAAAATATCAAGAGAAGGAACTACTAGCATTTTCGTTCAATACATGTAACCGGATAAAATGTCTTCAGCACGCGTTCACTGCTAGTAACATGATGCAACAAACGCTAGCTAGGTTGGGAAAAGAATTCCACAGTCGACGCTTAGTGAAAATAACAACTCTTCCCCAGTATGTTGTTCTCCGTGATAAGTCACCGACAGCATCGGTCGCTGACTACAAGGGATTCGGACGCAATGCAAACAAAATGTACTTTAGTCACAGCTGTACAGAAGTAAAAGAAAAGCCCCAGTGAAACTGTACTCAATCCAAGTTAACTAATATAGCTAGTTAATGTACTACGTGCATTAAAAAGCAACTAACTAAGTAGTATAAGTGCATGAACACACACGTGTGCACTCTTCGTGGCTGCGTTTGAACCAGGGAAACATAAACAAAGCTAAACAATACGTTATGTGACGTCCCTGATTGATTAGTAGGTTAAGTAGGGCACTCAAATCTGTATCAGTAACGTGTATCAAAAAACATCATAATATTTTTTTTTAATACTACCTATGTATCCTTAATTATATCTGTATTGATTGTGTAGGTCTTGTTGCCGTATATGAAACTCGTCAGCATCACAGCTACTATTCTCTCATGATTAACAATCTGTAATGCCTTTCTCTTACAATTCACTCAGAATAAGTAACCTTAAATCATTGACAGTTTTATAGTCAGGGAACCCTTTCGCACCACAGATTCCTGGGTGTCTCTGAACCCGACTTTGAGAAACATTGGCCTTATAAGACAGCTGTGCTAGCTTTCAAATGGGGCAGACGTTATATAGACGTCAGGAGTTGTAATGCTGCCCAAAACTGCTCGTCCTGAATGAAATACAGGCGTAGCGCTGGTCATTCGCAATATTCTCCTTTAGGACAAAGACAAGAAACATCTTGCGATTCTCAAAGACGTTTCCATGACTGTTTTGCTAGAAACTTCTAGTTAACATATTGATTATATGTTTATTTAAAATATCGTACTTTTATTTGAAAAGATTTGCTAAAACATCGGTTTAGCTGCTTCCAATGAATGGCTCGTTTTTGAAAAACGTTGAAATATTTCGTAAAAAATCTATCACAATATGCAGGATATCTCAGAATACTGTACCGTGACTTAACGTATTACAATATCGATATTATATTGCCATATTGACTATACTGCCAACAATATTGTGTGTCATTAATATAAAAGTTATTTAAAAAAAAAGTTATATAAAAGCGCTGCTGAATTCTCAGATTTGATTGGTCAGACGGTGTTGAACGGCAGCAACCTTGACTGTTGTTTCCGCTCCAATACAAATCGCAGGTTTATATTATCATCATTTCTACAATAACAACTTATTCACATGGTGAACGATCTACGTAATCTTAGACTTATAATAAAATGATTTTTAAAAATGTGTTGTTCTTTAATACAAAATAAACCTAGAATCATAGGGTGACATTTTCTGTTAGGAGATGTTTGTTTACCATTTATATAAGGAGTCAGCGTTTTGTAACGGTAAGTACGTTTTCCACTATGGGAAAGTCATCAGTCATCATTCTCTGTGACAGGACAAGTTGTTTTATTAACGTCAATAGAAA
Organism: Ameiurus melas; assembly: GCA_012411365.1. NCBI lineage: Eukaryota > Metazoa > Chordata > Actinopteri > Siluriformes > Ictaluridae > Ameiurus > Ameiurus melas. The sequence continues at coordinate 8,760,436 of CM022762.1, read as the reverse complement.
GGGTGGCAAAAACAGAAAAGGTGCAGGAATGATGCTTTATAGCTGCTATAACTCTGTGATAACTTGTCTCACAGATGTTCTAATACATTAAAAGCAACTATAAATGGTTAAAAAGCAAGTCATTCATTAATTTAAAAAAATGTCATTGTTGACAAATCGGTGCGGTTTAAGAGTCAGAAAACACTTTGGGACGTGCCGTAACAGTGACTGTGACGCATCGCACAACCCTGTCGTTTATTATATTCCTATAACAGCATGCTCTGGTGTGATTTATTCTTTATCTGCTGCGATCCGGTACAAATTTAAAACCATAAAAAAACTGATGCACGCCTAAACCTACATGTAGGTCAAATCATTTTACAATACAGTCTATATCTACATATCTATCTATCTCTGTATGTATCTATCTATCAATCTATGCCAAACCATTACAGGGCATAATCGCGCACACATGCGCACACTACAGGCAATTTGGAAATGCCGATCATCCTACGATGCATGTCTTTAAACTGGTGGAGGAAACCAAGGGAAATCTGGGAGGAAATCCCCGAAGCACGGGGCAGAACATGCAACCTCCGCACACACAGAACTCAAAACCCAAACCCCGAACACTGGAGGTAAGAGGCCAATGTGCTAACCACAAAGCCACCATGACCCATATATGTAAATTTGTGCTCTGATATATGCAATGTAAAATAAAGCCATTCAAACACACAATGACGGATCCCTCTAAAGGCAATAAAACTAGCTCAGTAGCATCATCTTATTATCTGAACACTGATGTGATGGTTATAGATATTCAAACTTTAGCAGAAGCTTGTGCTTTGTCGGTTATTTCGCTTAAACTCTTTCAGCTCTGCAATTTGTTCCCAGCATGTGACCAGAAATGGCCTGAGGTCTCTCACCAGAACCTGGCACTACTTCTGTTCTCATTACAGGTCTGTAGCACCGGGGAGAGGAGTGTGCAGGGCCGCACTAGCAGGCCTGGTCGGAAGCCAATCACTCGAAAATGCACCCAATAAAAACACACATGGGATAAAAAATAAACAGTCCTAGGACTCGGTCTTGATGCATGCCTGATTCAAAAGGCTGGGAACCAAAAAAAAAAATGCTGGTGTCAATTTTGTTTCTAGTAACACTTAGTAACCACACTGTTGCTACGTTCTTAGAGAAGCATTCTCGAAATGTTCCCAAGCTCTGTCTTAAATCTGCAGCGGCGTAAAAAGTGTCGAGATTTCAGGCTGAAGTACAGTGGTATGAAGTCACTTGGCTGAGTGCCCTGTTTCCATCAGTCTCTCCAGGCTGTGGGCCAAAGGAAACCGTTAGGATCGAGACGCTGGCTTCCAGACTGCCACCAAATTCCCCTCACCCCTTTTACCCGTACAGTCTCCTCACACGCACACACACACACACACTCACACACACACACACAGAGATTACTGCCACAGCACTATGCTCGAGCCATCAGAAAGGCTGCAGCACAGCCAAAGTGAAAAATATATCTTGCCTTAAGGAGTCATTAAGTGGTGCGGGTTTTCAAAACCAAACTGAGGAATGTCTGCTGACTGACTGTTTCATTATAGCCTTCTCTGTTCAATCACTGGCATCTGCGCATTAAAGCACGATGATCTGACCAAACTGACTGTAAGAAAAGCCTGTAATTTTATGCCGTGATTTACGAAAGAATCCTTAACATTATCAGCTAATGTGCATGAGAAAAACAAGAACTCGAAACACACAACACCTGTAATTTTCTTACAAGAACTCTGACTCATGTGAACTGTTTAAAAAAAGAAAAAAACTAATGAGTCAAGTGATGCATCATATCTATAACACGGCCTTCTCATGCTGGACAGTAGTGGGTTCCCAGGATTGATTCATCCTCATTACACAAACACTGTACACCCACACACACACACACACTGTACACACAGACAGTATGACATATGATTCTGCTGGACACATCACTTGACAAGTTTCATTCATGAAGAAATCAAACTTATGATACAACTTCCACGTAATCTGACGCAAACGCCGGACTGACAGTGATATAATTCCGTGTTAACCAGTCGGCTTAGTTATGAAAGTTGTTACGCTGAAACACACACACAAAAAAAATCAGTCTCTTCTTACCTTTATTAAAACCACATCCACAGCTCGTCCTCTTTTTGCACACAAACTGTACCGCCGCTTGTGTCTCTCGTACATTTTCCCCAAAAAAGTAAGGAAAAGTTGATCCGCAAAACGGGGCTTATTTCCAACATGAGGCCCTTAAGAGCAACGTCTCTGCTGCTGGAGCTTTTGGAAAAATGAGAGACTCCTAATCTTTCACATCTGTGTGAAGAGCCGGCCCCTTTCACTCGTTCAACCTCGCTCAACCCTCTGCTCCCCTCTCTCTCTCTCTCTCTCTCTCTCTCTCTCTCTCACTTTCACACACACACACACACACACAGGCACAGTTGCATGTCCTTTCCTACTGTACGTATCCACCCATACACACCCTTTTCCATCCTCTGCATGCCCATATTCCCTCCCCCCCCACCCCTTCTCTCTTTGAATCGCACCTATGAGCTCAGTTCCTGAGTTGCAGGGAAGTCTGTGCAGTGGTGCTGATTGATAACAGGTCTGCATGACCTCGGGATTTACATGGACATCCTATGGCATGCCCGATGTCTTCGGTGATTCCCTTAGTCGCGAAGGAGATAAGGAAGCCCAGGGGTTGGTTAAATACAAGGCAACACTTTATGTTGATTTTCTCCATCGGCTTATAGTCCCTGAAGATGAGATAAGCGAGAATCGCAGCTTCAGCTTGGCAGGAGAAACCTGCACGCAATTTATTACAAACTTCAGCACGAACTTGGAAAGGCATGAAAAGACAGCTGGCCCTAAGGTTAATACATTACACTGACAATATCATGCAAGAAAGCACTGAATCCAGCCTTAGGGCAGAGCAAATAAAAGGCTGTGCTCTTGTTCAGGCAGAAAAGCCTCTGTTTTATGTTTTACCTATGGTTAAAAGGGATTGTTTAGGATTATGCATATTCAGTGTCTGCGTCTGAAATCCAAATGTTGCGTCAATATTTACGCATAGAAAGTTACACGTATTCAGAGTCAGGTTGCGTTCGTACGTACTTAAGTTAAAGCACAAGCACTTACTTTGAAACGTGAAAAATATCAGGGATAGAAAATGAGGACTGAGGTAAGAAATGAACTTTTTGCTGTCTGTAATAAAACTGCAATATAACATAACATAAAAACAAGTGACTAATATGATGATACATAAATGAGAAATATGGCACCAGCCTGCCATTGGGACCAACTTGGGGTTCATTGTCTTAAACATAAATAAACATCTAACAGGAATATAGTATACACTGATTTAATGCTACATGAACAATCCTACTATTAAATCACTGCAAATTTGGTATATTTGAACAACATGGCTCCAGAATTCAGCATCTTATAAAATAGCACTTGATCCAGCACTTCCAATTATTATTTGAGACACTAAATCAAGGGCATGAAATTGTAACGCATGCCCAGGACCTAGTCTATTTTATCATGCTTTAAATGTGTTATTTTGAGTTAACAATTGAATGAACGAAATGAAATAAACTTTCCATGGACTGTCTACGCTTAAGTCAAAGGTCAAAATCTCACGGAACTGAGACACTCCCCTTTTTTCATGGAAATCCAGCCTGTATACATAACCTATGCAAATTCAGAATAGTTATAGTTCCTTCTTAAAATTTTTATAGCTACTCCTGTCTGTCCTTACGTCTAAGCTCTGAATCCTGATGTGCACAATTTCTCACACCACGCACTCGTAATTCATTTGAATAACATTTTAATAATCATTTGAATAATGTTCAATAACGTAAACTATTTCCATTTTTCAGAAATCAAGTAGCATTTTAATAATAGGATTGTATGGCGTTCTTTCAGGCAAAGCTCACAATGCATGATTTGGATGTAGAATGAATGGTGAGGGATTTTGATCGGAAGGTTAGTGGTTTGGTCCGCACTTTCGCAGCAAAGCTAATTAATCTTCTTCTCCTTTAGAGTTACTGCAGCTTTACTGCTTCTTTCCACATAATAAAAACCTCAAAAGCCGTTAAAAACAAATGTAATGAGCTATGGCATCCTGACAGACACTCTGACATGGAGTACATTACTTCACTGTTCTCCTCCTAAACCTTTACACACGCACATGCAGCAAACTCACACAGACTCACACACACTCACACACACACACACACACACACACATTGCCACATGGCTTCCTGTTATCTGTCTTCTCACCCACCCCCACGAGTTTGACCTCTCCCAAAAGTAAACACTTCCACATTGATCCCTAACTTCACATGCTAGCTCGAAGCCAGCTAGCTTTGCTTGGACTTGGCACATACAATGGAAGCTGCTTTGCTCTGTAACTCTGATCCACTCTCATGTACACTTGCGAAGCACTCAAGAGTGCGTTAGGTAAACAAGCCAGAACTCGGAAATCTCGCCATGTAGAGTCAATTTCATTAAGCGTCCTGGCTGAGAGCACATGGCCAGATTGTGTATTTTGTATACATCTGCTAATGTGTAGTCAAAAAAACTTTCAGTGTCTCATTGTACACAAAATGGCCGCATGGCTGGTGTCTGCTTTATTGGGTTTGTTTGTTTGTTTGTTTGTTCAGAGTGAAGTTTAATCATCTCCCTATCATTATCAATCACGAACACAACGATGAAAATGCAGAAAAGCACATCTGGTGTCAGTTATATAAAGAACTGCGCTAGAGGGAGCCAAGCAAAACGCTGCATCAGTGAGAAAATGGTGGTGTCTCGGTGTCAGTGGCTTTTACAAGGGAAAATACTGCCACCAATTGGACATGCAATTCTACAAATTTATATCTACAGTATCCATGGCCACCTGTTGCACCTTATTTATGTTCTCCATTCCTTGTGTGAAAAGAAATCCTGCTTAAACACAGCTCAAAAAGGAAAAAAGAAAGAAAATAAAACTCTGTGGGAAAATCAGTGAGCAGCTTTGATAACACTTCCCAAAAACGCATACTTTCGAGTGTTCTTCGATGATAAGGTTTTTGTCAGTGTTTCCATATTAAGCATTCAGTTTGATCAATCTTGAATAGAAGAACTGGGAAAGATCGTTAATCCATGCATAATCTGCTTACACGCCCAAGTCTTTGTGACTAACACATCCTGGATTTAAGAGGAGCCTTCCTGCTATGAGGAAAACTGGTACTCACCATAGATACATGGACATCTGTGTTTACACCTCTGAGACACCTCTCTGTTTGCAAGTGCACCCGATCGTCCAGGGAGACATCTAACTCTGTAAGGACACATTTTGACCCGGGCAAGCACTCAGTCAGATAGCATGGTAACAGAGGTACAAAATATACTCAACAAACTTGGTAGAACTCTGGGCTACGGGCCATTCTTAGATTCTTGATTGAGAGTGGAAAATATCCGACATTTGTTTTTTTTTTAGGGAGGGATTAATGAATTTAAAAACATTCCCAGCCACAAAGAACAGAGACGTTTCTGAAAATAACCAGGCCAGCTGTGTCAGTTCTATTATGTAATTCCACAGAGATAACAATAACCCTTATGGGCGTAAACGTGTGCTTTTGCTTTGACAGCGAAAGAACAAAAATAATTGGTCAGGAAAAGGGCTGAATGGAAGACGGTGTCGTCTTTGCTTTTCCTGGTTATCTCGATGACTTCACCCGTTGCTAAGTTACACTGTGTTGTAACTACAACTACATCCTGGGATACAGGAGCACACCCCATTTCCTTCTGGCTTGGGCAGGATGGAGTTACACATGCTACTTTTAATGATTCCTTTGGGTTTGGGAAGAAATAATTACCATGCTTTGGTTAATCATAGAAAGCCTTTCGGACTCTTCCTGCCATTGCCGAGTCATAGATGATCTAATAGTGGCTTTACTACATTCTCTCCATCAACATCTAGCCAGAAGGAGGACTCTTGTTTTTATGATCTCAGCATTGACGCAGAGCATGAATGGCTGCTTTATGCAGGAATTAATAAGCCTTATTTGTGTTTTTATGACAGAAGTAGTCAAAAGAATAGAGGTTATGGAATGTTACATAGTCTAAACAGTGATTTATTGTTAGAACGACAATAACTGCAGGGCAAACAGTAAAGCAACCAAGAGTCGACGGCGAAATTGTGAGCTTAGATAAAGTATGCTAACTTGACTAGCATAGGAAGATATATTTTAAATGGATGACCAATCACAGTGCACCTCGACAACATGACCGTTTCTGTTTTCTCAAACAAATGGGACTAAAAACAAGATGCTCTAAACTTACGATCAGGTCCTGAGATAATGTGCCATTTTATTTTCTATACATAGACTATATGGTATATTTTGACTTTTTTTTTTTTTTTTTTACTATATGCTGCAACCTGAAAGAAAGAAATAATAAATATTAATAAAAATAATAAAATTTAATTTTTATTTTATTTTATAAAATTCACAGAATAATTGTGAAAAATAACCATGCTTTTGATATTGAGCAAAAACTACACATACTATAAGTGCTATAACTATAATTATAGCACAGCTCTGTCTGATGTCTCGATTCTGATTGGTCAAAAGGTGTTCGGTAAAAGCAAACTGAGAATAGTTCTGACTATATTTCAAATAACAGGTTTATACTAATGCACTCATTCCACGGGGTGTCCCAAAAGTCTCCATACATGGGTGAAATGAACACGTTTCAGCAAGGTTTTTCATACTTAGTTTATATAGAAGTGGAAGACCACGACGTCCACTGATGAAGGCACGACTGGCAAACATAGTCCCCTGTGTATGGAGACTTTTGGGACAGTATTTTCAGACGCTGCACATGAACAGATTGGGTAATCATTGTTATAGTGAGGCTTTCTCTATTCATACAGCATTTTTTGAAAGGCGTTTCCAGTGTTACAGCTTTGACTAAAGGTTAAAGCTGCAAGTTTTCTGAGGCAGGAAAGGCTTCATGAAGGAGAGCTTCTTGGTAACATGACAAGCTGAATTCTTTTCATCTTATTAACTTCAAGTGGAAACAACTGTTTATAGCTTTTATAAGGTAGTAACTTGTTTTTGCGAAAGTTCCACAACATTCAATGTTGACTAAAAAAGGATAAAACATACAACGTGTTGTCTTTAATAAATAGAAATATATCATCACTGGGAAATACCTGTGTTATAAGAGGAATAAAACATTTTGAAATCAACTTTGGGGTGAAATCAACTTTCACTAACTCTGCTTGACTTAACTGAATTAACTCTTGCGAACTTATTTTCCTATAAAAGTTGTCTTTTATTCATGACAGAAATCCTTGCTGCATATGGAATATTATGAGAACAAACCTCTTATGTCTTTAATTGGATCTTTGAGGAGTAAAGGGAAAATTCCATCTTACCTTCCTGATGAGCTCTGATGTGTCCATTGATGTCCTCTTCACGTTCAACGTTCTGCGTTTCTTTCGCCTCGGCCAATTCTGTAACCGCAGAACCTGTGTCCACTACTTCAGGCTTAGCACTATCCTCACATCTTAGTCTTGACTGCTCATCAAGTGAGAGTGAACCATCTACAATATCAGCTGGGCTTGTGTTCGAGAAATTACAAAGCACGGCCTCGCTGTGGTCCGGATAAGGCTGGACTTCTTCCTCGATAATTACGAGTCTGTCTTCAGTAGTTCTCAATTCCAGAGTTTCTTCTGAAACTAGAGTGTTCGGAGAAGCAGTACTGTCTCCTCGTTCAGGAACGTCATTATTCTTTAGAGGAAGAACGTCACTCGTCTCTGGTAGCCCATCTCCGTTTTTTAACGACAGTACTTCTGTCCGGTCGCTGTTCTCTGAAGAAATTCTGCTCTCTCTGTCTTCTGTGATCTGCGTGTGGTCACATTCATATGTGAAGCTGTTCTGCAGTGAGACTTCCTGCTGGCCGCTGGCAGAAACTTTTTGTACCATGTTTGCGGAAACCCGCTCAGTTTCCTCAGGTACTAAAGCGTCCTCGCTGGATGGTGTGGAAGATTCAGGCTCTGAGCCAAGCGCAGCCAGGGAGACGTCAGTGCTGCACTCCAGTGTTTGTCCTTCACCCTCGCTTCCTGCTGTTGTTTCACTTATGACTGTTGAGTCTGGTTCCCCAGTGGCTGCTAATGGTTCTAACTCAGGTAAGTGAGCGCTGTTCTGGGAAATATTATCAAGTGTCACAGAAGATGTATCCTCAAGTTGAAAACCTGAACTATACTGATTAGTCTCTGCATCTAAAAGCACCTGAAGTTCTCCAACCGTATCGTTCTTTTGGCATGTTTCCTCTGGAGCAGTGCCAGATTCCTCTCTGTGATGGCACATGGTATCAAATTGTTTGTGATTACTTTCTGTTTCGGCGTCACGACGGGAAATATCGAGGGAATCTACTTCCTGTGCGTCATTATTGTCTTCTTCAGTTTTTTCCTGCTCTTCGGGTCCCAGTTCATAGCTGTTACTTGTCTCACTGGCGTTTATTTCATGCTTGTCATCCACTGGATGTATCACATCTGCTGAAATAAATGGACTTGCCGATTGTAAATCGGCCTCGTTTGGTTCTTGCTCGCCACTTCCTGGCTGATCCATTGCTGAGTCTTCATTTATTCCCTCCATCTCCTCCTGCTCCAAAGAGTCGTTGTTCCCATCCCCCATCTTACTCTCATCACAGCTTTCTTCTCCCTGGGAACAAGATCCCGCCTCAGAACTTTCAGGTGTGTCTGAAGATTGAGTGATTCCCATATCTCCTGCTGCTGACTCTGATAGCTCCAAACACTGGTCTTCATCTGCTCTCACCAAGCTGTACCCCTCTTCCTGGACCTCCCTCTCAGGCCCCTCGGTACTCTGCCGTGCCTCACAGATCAGATCCTGAGCCCTATCAGTTTCCCCTCGCTCCTTTCCACAGGATGGGGCTGCACTTTCTCGTTCAGAGCTGTTCTGAAAGCTGTCACAGCTATCTCCTAGTATGCCAGCAGCTACGCTCTCTGCTTGCGCTCCATAATCTCGGTCGATGTTTTCACAAGAACATGCCCGTTCCTCGTCGCAGTTGCCAGACAGAGACGCAGTGGCTTTGGTGCTTGAACGACGATCTCCATCAACTTCGCTGCACTGGAGTGGACCTGGATGCTCGTTTGTGTTTCTTTTCTCACAGAACTCTTCCTCTGTGGTGTTGACAGAGTTGTCCAGTGAGTGTTCAGAAGAGGCCTCCGGGTCATCTACACGTTCTAGGCCGATGTGTGGCAGCTGAATAACAGAATAATAATATAAAGAATAGCGTCGCCGGTAATGGAACTTCAATTATGCGACATCATTTCAACCTTATCAGCAGCAGTCCTTGCGGTTATATAAAACACTGGCTCGGTATCTCACATTCTTGCAGATTACACATAATGAAAGGTTAAAATCAGAAGGGCACCTTTAATGCACACATTGCTTGTCCTGGTATATGTGTAGTACTTCCTTAAAGGCAATTATATGAGTAAGAAATGAGGACAGAAATAAAGCAAAAAGGCCAAACCCTTCCAGCTACAGTGGGCATTCTTTTCCAAATGAATACAATTCTCATCCCAAATTATATTATTGAGTGAAAAGTCAATAAATCAAAAAATCTTTACACGAATTTCTGAGGTTCTTAGTATTTGTTACATCCCCTTTTTATGACAGTGTGCACTCGAGCTGGCATGGATTCCACAAGTTTATGCAAAACCTTATGACCCATTTTACATCAAATCCATCGTCTGAGTGTTGTCGGAACATGTGTTTCAATAGAAGAGACTAGGCATGAGGAGAATCTGACCTTTTGTACAACACAGTAAACATATTCATTAATCACACCTTTGTTTACATTTAAATAGACGCCTAGAAACAGTGCAGAATCTTCAATATCAATAAATAACATTTACTTTCTTCATTTTTAAACATTCTAAAAAGCTTTCAATGAAAAATAAATGCGGTCTCAGACAATTGGAGCACACTGTATATAGCATGACTCACCTCCACCTGGGTTGTGTTTTGTAGAATCGTGCGGCGCAAGTCTTGCACGTCTGCCTGCAGGTTGTGTGGCGTTGTGCCAGGCTCGCTGACCGCTGACAAGGTGTAGGTGTTCAGATCCGGGTGGTGCTGCACCACGTTGGCACCAGAACCGAGTTGTCTATGTGTCTCGGTGCTATCCTGAGTGTCCGTCTCCTCCCTGCTCAAAACATACCACCTGATTATAAAACACACCCAAACATATGAAATGCCTCCTACACACGCTCAAAACAGAATTCCTCTGTAAACATTACACTGTTAATCAGTTACACTGAAGATAGATTTCTCTCAATCGCGAGTCTGCTCTCTCAGCTGAAGTAAGTTTGTGCTATATGAGGTGTAGTGGGTGAAACCCTTTTTCGTCTGACCTCAGAGATTGTGCAATCCTGGGTGGGGTGGACTTTCTTAGTGAGGCCCGAATGAAAGCAAGTGGTATGGCCCTGAATCAGACTGATGTCACCAGAGCAGGCAAGAGTAAGTTTTGTGTGTGTTTGTGTGAAAATCATCCAATTATCTGTTAATAAAGGAATCAATGATGCAATCTGCATTCCTCTTGTCACACATTTAACTCCACAGCAGGTGGGCATTTTCACAAACCAGGCAAGCGTAATAACTCAGCACATGCTAAATGTAATTTAAAAATAGCAGCTTTCCTATATTGTATGGGATATTCCCATGCTTGGTTGCTAAAAAAAAAATCTCAGAAGCCTCTCTTTCCATGTGGAGGAGGAAGGAGGACATAATATAGCAGGATGCAACCCACGCTTGTTCTAGGTTATCTCCTGAGATATACTTTAGCCAGAGGGGAACCCTGCTGTGTAATTCTTTATAAATATTCTCACATAACATCTCTCAGAACATCCTTGATCCTACATAGTTTCATTAAAAATGTTGCTTCATGGATCTTTTTGCAAATACACTCTCTGGTCACTTTAATAGGAACACCTGTACACTTGCTTATTCGTGCAATTATCAAAGCGGAAGTGCGATGCATATACAGTAATTATGCAGATACATGTCAAGAGCTTGAGTTCATATCATACATCAGAATAGGAAGAAATGTGATCTCAGTGACTTTGACCATGGCATGGTTGTTGGTGCCAGGATGGTTGGAGTAATTCAGAAACTGCTGAACTCCTGGGATTTTCACACAAACAGACTGAAACCCTTTGTTAATGGGAGAATTCAGAGGAGAATGGTGTGACAGGAAAGTTATGGCAATGCAAATAACCACTCTTTACAACCACGGTGAACAGGAAAGCATCGCAGAATGTGCAACATGCCAATCACATTTTTCCCCCATTCTGATATTTGATGTAAACATTAACCAAAGCTCTTGACCTGTATCTACATAACTTTATGCATTGCACTGCTGCTACATGATTGGCTGACTGGATATTTGCAAAGTAAAAAGTGGTCAGTGAGAGTATGTTGTGAAAATACTTGCTTTTTTTAAAGTGTTGTTATCCATTTATTTATTAATTAAAACCTTCTGACCAATCATAATGAAGAATTCAACAGTGCTGTGGAATAAATATACCGATCAGTCATAACATTAAATCCACAGGCAGGTGAAGTGAATAACATTGATTATCTCATTACAATTGCACCTGTCAAAGGGTGGCATATATTTGACAGAAAGTGAACAGTCAGTTCTTGAAATTGATGTGTTGGAAGCAGGAAAATGGGCAAGTGTAAGTATCTGAGTGACTTTGGCATGGAACAAACTGATGGCTAGACGACCGGGTCAGAGCATTTCCAAAAACAGCAGGTGTTGTGGGGTGTGATCCAGTGACAGGGTTATGGGCGCACATGGGAGCAAAGGCTAGCACGTCTGGTTCGATCCCACATAAAAGCTACAGTAGCACAAATTGTTGAAAAAGTTTATGCTGGCTATGATGGAAAGGTGTCAGAACACACAGTTCATCGCAGCTTGCTCAGTATGTTGCAGCGTAGCTACAGATCAGTAAGAGTGCCCATGCTGACCCTGTCCACTCCCGAAAGTGCCTACAATTTTGTTTTACATCACGTGCACGGCCTGGTGCATGTGCATCACTTACCTGGGGAAAAGATGGCACTAGGATGCATTATGGGAAGAAGACAAGGCGGCAGAGGAAGAGTGATACTCTGGGCAATGTTTTGCTGGGTTACTTTGACACCTACCACGTACCTAAACATTGTTGCAGACCAAGTACACCCCATCATGGCAACGGCATTCTCTAATGGCAGGGGCCTCTTTCAGCAGGACAATACGTCCTGCCACACTGCAAAAACTGTTCAGGTCTCAATCCGGTCGAGTATCTGTGGGATGTGCTGAAAAAACAAGTCCAATCCATGGAGGTCCCACCTTGCAACTTACAGGACTTAAAGGATCTGCTGCTAATATCTTGGTGCCAGATACCACAGTACACCTTCAGAGGTCTTGTGGAGTCCATGCCTCATCGGGCCAGAGCTGTTTTGGCGGCACAAGGGGAACTGACGCAAAATTAGGCAGGTGGTTTTAATCTTATGGCTGATCTGTGTACATGTAAAACACACTTTAGAATTTTCCCATTAGCCCATTCATTATATTCTGAAGTTCTAAGGGAATGACTGCTTGGCTTAGTCAGCCAACACAAATTTAAATTATCTTTTAGGTAAGCCAAAGAAACTTAGCTTTGGGCTACAGTAAATAAAATACATTTGAAAATGTGAATGTGAATAATTATTAATCTAAGCTGAACGGAGCCAGTTAGATTTTGTTATTCAAATTAAGTCTTTCATTAATTTATCTGGGCGACATTCAATATGCCCAGAAAACCTTTATGTTGCTAACAATGGAACCCAGTTAGTAAGACCTTAAGCTAACTGTATCCTGCTAATTGGTACATATTACAATTGTTGTACTTTATGATTGCATAATTGTGTGAAAGTTTTCTTTAACATAATCCCAGGGTTAGTTTGCAAACCCCATGAGTGTAGTAGCTCACTGCTGTGATGATTCACTCACTGTGTGAGTAGCTCTAGCAGCGCACTGTGTCCACAACCCTGTGCCAGGGTAGCTGGGGTCGCGCCTTCTCTGTTGGGAAGTGCCAGTGCCAGTCTCGCTCCAGGCTGCTGCAGGAGGAAGGACGTCACTCGCTTGAGCCCACGACGAGCAGCAAAGTGCAAAAGAGTCTCTCGAGGCTCCAGATCTACAGCACAAATGTCAGCATGCTCAGAAAGCAAGTAGTCCAAAACAGTCCCAATGTTTTAGCAGCAGCTCAAAGTATCCTTGCTTTCACTTTAATATCAACTTCACTTGAATAGTGAAGCGTGCCAACATATGTGATTGGGTGATTTGTAACCATTGTGTCAGCACAAAAAGCAGGAGACAGGTTCAGCCTAGACTCAACAAAGTGACGTGTCCCTTTTCATTGGGCAAGTAAGTGCAATGATGAATGGGATGGCACATTCACGTCTTCATTTTCAATTAAAAATTGCTAGACAAAAGTAATTGCAGTGCTGCCCTGACATGCACCGAGCTCAGGTCACTACTGGTTTCTTGCAAACCTACATAAAAGATGTTTTCTCTCTCTCCGTCACCTTCTTTCCCTTTTATATACACACACTCCTCCTCTTTGAATCAAGTTCAATAGAGTTCAATACAGAGGTTTATGTACAAGAGATGGTCATACAGGGTCAAGAAGGTGGACGTATATGTTGTCTATTGGTTTTTTTTTGCTTTGAAAACTCATGCACCAATGTGCTGTGCTCCTCCTTTATAGCATTCACATACTGCAAATTGGCGTTGAACTAATTTCTTACCATGTAGCTGGATTTGTCATTATTATTTATTAACCAGAGAGTGACGTTTCTGTTATTTGGTCAGTGTAAAATCCCTCCTCAGTGGGGAAGGCTTTGAGCTACGTGATAAGAAGGACGTATCCTGAGGTGCTACTGATCAAGACCCTCGACCCTCAGCTCAATGGTAACTTGCTTTTGATAAAAACATTGTTACAAATTCACCCTCTCAGCATGTGGCACATTTCCCAGCATCGCAAGCGCTGCATGTGTTTGTTATTTCCCTATGCGCTTTTTGTTTATGCTTTGCCATGTGCCTTTGTTTTGGTTTTGGTCTTGCCTCCTCCCTTGGGTCATGTCATATGGTTGTTACCCGAATGTGTGCACCTGTTCTGTGTTTAGCCCTTTAATTAGTTTGTCTGTTTATATCCTGTTGTTTGTGTTTGGTTACATAAGTCTCGTTGTATGTTTCGTATGTTATCAAGCCATGGTTTTTTGTTCTAGTTCATCTCCGTCAATCGGTTTCACCTTTTTATTTGACCTATAGTTTTACATGATATATCGCTTTGCTTGATATATCGCTTTGCGCTTGATATATCGCTTTGCTTATTTGTAAGTCGCTTTGGATAAAAGCGTCTGCTAAATGAATAAATGTAAATGTAAATGTACATACAATACATATATTTGACCCTATGTTTTATGCCCATGATTCCTGAACTAGATACATAATAGAGTTACACTGTTTTTTCAAATCTCTTAATTTACAATAAGGTTAAACACTGAATTATATAGTATTTCAGTTGATCCTATGGAAGAGAGTGAAAGTATTTGCAGATGTCATGAGGTACTGCTTAAGGAACTAAAAGTTTTGCAACACTTCTATTTATATGGCTCATAGAAATACCATAGATATAATTACAGACTTGAGTGTATCAACTGGTCTAAACAATCTTAGATGTAGTTGTGAATGTAGCAAAATACATTAATAACTTTTTGTTCAATGAGACTGAAGGGGTCTAAGCTCCATGCACAAAGACTGGGTCCTAAAGATGCAGAGATGTTATTATAATCCACCCAGAATGTTTGTCCTAGAATGGCATGCGTTATATTCATGGTAACCCTGGCAACCAAATGGGAATGCGAAATGGGAAAAAACAGTGATAGAGAGGGTAAGAATAACAGCAGTGTTTCTGCTGCTATTTGAGAAACATTCTATAAGGATCCTGGGCGCTGCTGCCAACTGCTTATACCGTCCACAGAACATCTCGTTTTGTAAATATATCAAATAATTGCTTAGTTATTCAAAACACAGCTAAACTGTCCAGACAGTTCAGACTATAGCTCCTATTCTGATTCTCAGACGCCCTCTACAGGTTTTTAAATGAATTAATATGAGTCATATCAGCTTATATGGTGTCCTGTGTTACTTTGGCTTGTGTTCGTACATTGTTTTTGTATATTTAGCTTTGTTAGTTGAACTGCAGAAGAGGACTGGAAAGTGATGGATTTCAATCCCAGTCCACAGACTTTACAGTTATGAATGTGAATAAGAGTCTTAAACATTTTTACGGTAAGCAGAAGCATTTGTGCATTACATCAATTATGCTTCCTTTTTTCACTCTTGGGTGTAGCACTTTACAGTAGTTTTCAAAACTTCATATTGTAGAAACATCAAGATTCGACCATGTGAAGGGTTTTCCCTGGGTTGCCACACAATTATTATTGCATGGACTGGACCAGGACATTTTCTCTACAGTGGCTCTCACCGTTATTGTCCCCTAACAGATTCCACTCAGGAGGCAGTGTGAGGTGATTGAAGGCGAGTGCCAGGCTCTGGTCCATCTTTTCACACTCCTGCAGAGGGATGTGACACTCGTTCAGCAACAGTGCCCCCTCTGTCCCTTCTTCCTGGACCACTGCACTCACCAGGAACTGGGCCATGTCCAAGGCCAAGTCCTGGACAAAACACATCTGCTCTGAGGACAGGTGATGAACGAGGCCATCTGGACCCCCAGAACACAGAGTGACCACCACTGACTCACAGAGGTCATGGGCTGAAGAGGGAGAAAACACAGAAAGAAAGATGAGATACAAGTCATAGCTTTTTTCCTATAAACTCAAAACATGTCAGATTAGATTAGGATGGAAGATGGAAACCTGCTTCGCCAACATTAATAACTAAAGATTTAATTAAAGTTCAATCTGAACTGGTCCAAAATAAATCGAATACCAACTCTAAATCAAGTTCACTAACTACCTTGTTTTTATTTGCAACAACCTTTATTTTTTTCCCATGCAATATACTTCTTTACTGGGATCTTGGATATATATATTGCCTGCTTAACGCTTTCATTTGATTGGTCAACTGTTGCAACAAATTAGACGCACATATATGAGCCGGGATCTTGCATGATTCACACCCAGATGCCTTGTGTTTCCTTCTATACTCTACTATGCACTTAAATCTGCGCTATTTTAATGAATGAGGGGTACTCTGGGTAATTTTTCACAATATTGCCCAGCCATATTACAAATGATATAAAGTGCAACATTTAAGGTTTAACATTAAAGACCTAATAAAGAGGTAATGACTTCATGTATGCAATTAAATGTGACTCACGTAAGGGACTGTAATTTCTTAACTAACCTGTAATCATGCTGTAATGACTATATATAATGAAAAATGCTCCACCTACTGCAAAAGACCATTGGAATTTACACGCCATATGCCAAACAGACAAACACTTTTGTAAGAGGCATGTTATACAGGAAAATGCTCTTTCTTTCCAATAAACCTCACAGTGCTAAAGTACCAGCTTCCTCACAGCAGTAAAGTGGACTCATTATCTGTATGGCAACCCACACCCAGCCCATAAGCACTACAGCAGGAGCCTGTGGTTCCTGTAAAAGTGACAGCCAAGTCTCACCCTACACAGCAACACACAAGACTGTCAAGTCCAAGGTTACATGAACCAAGCACCAAGCAAGAAAGTCTGCAGTAATATACAATCACAGTGTGAGCTTGCTGTTTCCCAACGTGTTACCCAAAAACGAAAAGAAAAAAAAAGGAACTGACATGACAGATGCATGAAAACATCTTTCATCATAACACAACAGAGCTCAGGAAATGAGAACGAATAAAAGAATTCGGTATGTTCAATCATTAACATGCCATAAATGACACATGTCTCATACCTTCCTGACAAAATATTACAGCCATAGCAAACCCATAAAGACAGAAAAACTAAAGCTGGGGTCATAAGTACACCCAGGAAGTTCCTCTGCACACCCATCAGCTATTTGTACCACACCCAGCAGTGTTGGTGCCTTGACTAGCTTTAGTGCTCAATCTCTTCATACCCACAAAGTCAAAACATTCTGGCTGGCTGAGTTTCTATGTGCAGAAATGAGTGGCTGAGCGCCTGGTAGAGATGAAGAGATGTGTGCAGACTAGACATGTGCTGATATTCCATTTTTGACACTTTATTATACTACCCAAGTATAAAAATATTCGTTTGACAGTTTATTACACTACCCAAATTATCTGTCACGATAATTATGTATCCGGCTTATCGTACTATATATGGGCATGACCTCTATCTTTTTTTCTGACTTCGATATTGCCCATTGTGTTTACAGGTGTTTTAGTTTACATAAGAATGAATGTCACCAACATTTTAGCCATTCCCGCTGCTTCTGTCCTCTCGACTGTCAAAATTCGATCTTCGAATATTCGCTGAATGTAAGACAGAAATGCACATTTAACTGTGTGCGTTTGAATATAAGACGTGTAGCAAGCACTAGCACTGATTTTAATTCAAACATAGTGTTGAAATAAATGACACGCAAGATATTACCAGATATTAATGTAATAAAAATGTTTTTTGAAGAAGAATAGATCTAGTGTTTCAAATAGAGATGCACCGATACTAAATTCCTAAGCCGATACGATAACCGATTATTCAGAGTGATATCGGCCGACACCGATAACCGATAAGTTTTTTAAATTAATAGTAATTAATTCCAAAATTCTGAAAGAAATGCAAATAAAAACGTTATTTAACATGCAGTGCAGAGTTTACAAAAGTTTTTTGTCGTCATTGTCTCCCAATTCAAAGTAATTCAACACAAGAGACATCATCTTTACGCACAGCACGAAATCTATGTGCTTTCCCGCCATCTTTTGATTGACAGGATATAATCAGCCCTGATCATCAGATATAATCTGATCATCAGATTTAAACTACGATAGCCCATAGCGTGAAAAATAGCCTTTGTCGCCGATACCGATTATCGGCCGATACATTGGTGCATCTCTAGTTTCAACTAATCCAGTCGTAGTCAGTAATGTCTGGGATTGAACCGCTTAAGCTTTCTAAGCTGAAGATGAACAGCGGTAAACTGAAGCGCTTTACTAGCGGGGTAATTAACTCACTCAAACGCATCCTATACACATATGAGATTAATCAGACACACTGTATACACAACACAAACCTAATATTACAACTTTCTTCTGCACAAATTGGCGCGAATGCACAAGTGAACTTGAATGTAAGTAAGGCGCTAGGTAGAACGGTATGTCGCGTTGTGAATACGCTCTTTCCGTAACTACGCACCAAAACACGGACGATGAAGAACAAAAGCATAAAGAATTCACAATATTGTATTATAGTAATGTACTCATTGTAGTGTCATTATTTCAGGAAATCAGGTTTTCACAGCAAGGGCAGTTTTCACAGCTTTTTGTTGAGACATGTTAATATATAAAACGTGGGAAAATTAGGTTTCAGTTTTATGTTTTCTCGTCAACTATAAAATACCGTTGACTGACATTCGACAGCAGGGTTCGTTTGAAGAGTGAACTGATGAGTTAGCAGCTGATCTGGATTTGTCCTTCGTTGCGGGCGAAGAAATTAATCGAGAATTCCCAAACACTCATTAATTGCATAAACAGTCTTTAACGATTCTCAGCACAAAACAAACCTCCACTCCACTGAAAAAGCAAGCTCCCCCCCTTTAAGAAGACAACATGATGTTTCCTTCAGATTTGGCCAAAATAAGAACTTGTACAAAATTTAGAAATAAAATTGAAATGAGAAATGAGGACGGTTTTCTGACTGTGACTTGTTACTAGCACATGCTTTCCTAGCTCACATTACTACAGGTAATCCGGTCTGTGCTTCCTGTTTCTGTGTAACACTCGATTACACCCAGCCAGATAATGTAGATAATGTGAGTGCATTCTCTGTGGGCTGTAATGCTCGCTGTGCCCTACTCTGTCTGCTCCAATCCACCTGAGCCCTTAATCAGATCACTGAGCATGTTGTGTTGACATCCTGAGTGCTGCTGCGTCTCTGCTGGTGTGAGAAGGCGGACATATGAGCAGGATGGTCGAGCCATGTTGCTGGCAATCAAGCGAAGAGGGACGGAAAGTGATGTGATGCAACATCACAAACATAGAGTTTGGACATATTCTAGACTCAGTAAACACACAGCAATGCTTCAGGACACACAAACCCATGTACATCACTCATTCCTTTGTTAAACATTCACTATACTCTCTCACAACCACCACATTCCTACACCTTCCCAAGAAAATGGCTCTCAGTGAAATGGAAGTGGTTAAGCTAATGCAAACAACGTTCCGCCTTAAAGGAAAAGTATGTTGTATGTGTGTGTGTGTGTGGTGTGTGTGTCAAGCAATTTGCTTCTTTGCCATTCTTGTTGTAGTGTGCTAAGAAAAACGTGCACTCTTTTAGACTTGTATGAGCGTGAACATTTTGGATTTTTAAAATGGTTCTAGTGTGGTTCAATGGCATGATGTACTGCATTGTGAACTGTTTGTTCTGTTTAAAGCAAAAAAAAAAATGTTCCTACCATACATAAATCTAGGTAATTGCTATTGACCTACATCAAGTACATGGTGAACTTATGGTCTAAAAGCATAGCTCTGTATTCAGAATTGAGATAAGCGTATGGAGTGAGGAGTTCATTCTGAAATTGCAAATTAGTATTTTAAACCTCTGGTGTAACTTAAGCCTTGTGCACACCACACTAGGCATTTAGATTTTCTTGCAATAGTGTGAAACCATCTGCGACGAGTCATAAGTACAACGATGAGAAACAGCCAATGAGAGTCGGCGAGGCAGTCGTGCCCGACAGATCACTAAATCCAGTCCTATCATCCATCTATCTGTGTGGGAAAGCGAGAGCAAACTATAAGTACAATAGTAATGCATCTAAATACCCCCAGTTCTCTTTGTAGAGCAGACAATCCTCACTGCTCGCATGTCCACAACCAGGGTTTCCTCCCCATTCTCTCTCAGTTCACTTTTTGTCTTATTTACAAATTATTATTTAGAACAAATTATTTACAAAAGTCACTGAAGTGGAATTTGGCTCAAGGATTTCTCCCTAAACGAACTCTTCTGCAAGCGCTCATGTCCTGCACTGTGCTCACCCTTATATCCACCAAACAAAGGGCTCGCGCGTAATGAAAGTCGTGTAGTGTGAAAGGGTCAGCGCTTCTGAGTCATGTAAGTCATGTAGTGTGTACTCTGCCATACAGTCGTGCAAGTTCAGTGCCAAGCTCAATTAACTGTGACTCTGACGATACTTTTGGGTCGTTTTATTTTGTGACATTTATTTCACACAAGTGTAACTCTGTATGAACTGTCACTGTTCATTAAATAAAGAAATATTAAACAAATAAAGAAATATAATCTTGTGATTAATTATGTGTGCCATGTCTGTGGAGGTGACGTGTTCGTCCCTGCCTTAGATTCACACTTTCTGCTGATGTGTATATAAAATAGTCCATTAAAAATTAGGATGTATAAAATGTTCTATTTTACAGTCTGGCAGAAAAAATAAAAGCCATACAGTATTTCGCAAATTAATATGATAATGAGTCTTTATTTATCATGTATACATTACAGCACAGTGAAATCCCTTTCTTTGCATACACCAGCATGTTAGGAAGCAGGGGTCAGAGCGCAGGGTCAGCAATGATACAGTATCCCTGGAGCAGAGAGGGTTAAGGGCCGTGCTCAAGAGCCCAACAGTAGAAGTTTGGCAGTGCTGGGGCTTGAACCCCTGACCTTCCAATCAGTAACCCAGAGCCTTAACTGTCAAGCCACCACTGCACCCCATTATCATTATTATTAAGACTATTCTACAGCATCTAATTATTCACAATATATTACATTTGTATGGCACATTATATTTGAATTGATTTAGTCTAAAACTCGGAATAGAGATCTCTATGTGCATGTCTGTTGTTTCACTGCAGGGTTTTCCATCATTCTTGCTTCCCGTTTTCCTCACTGGTTTTCCAGCTTTGCGCTGACCGTGACCAGAGTCGTAGCTGGGATGGATTTCGAGTTTAGCTGAAATTGTTTAATGACAGTGCTAAACGTGTGGCTGGTTAAGATAAAGCAGCTGACTGTATGTATGTCAAAGAACATTGTTTTGTGCCGTAATTGTACTATAATGATGTTCATAAAAAAGCCAACAGAGCCATCCTCCCTATTTAACCGCCCAGATGCCAAATGAACACATCTCTTAGCTTGTTGAATCGCATTTAATTGGCCACCAGCTGCTATAGTGAAAAACAGGATTCATCAAGTGAGGTCATGCATGTGAGACAGCTACAAGCCAGCAGCGCTAAACTCTTCAAAAGTAAGTTGTCATTTCCGGTCTGTTACTAGCATGGTTTTTTTTTTATTCTTTTCAGTGGAACTGTAATAAACTGAAATAAAAATGGCAAGATTGGTGGATGGTATATCGTGCTGTAAAAATAATGAAATGAAAAATGATGATTATATAACATATAGTATAGTTCTACTACTGCTTACTGTCCAAAAAAAAAAAATGCAAGAGTGCATCACACTTACAAAAACATATCCGAAATTAATCTGTAGCTATGTCTCTGCCATGACCTTCGCTCACTATTAACACTCATGTCTTATTTGTCCACACCATGACCTTGTAAGTAGTGTTATTATTGTCTTATTATTATCTGTGTAGGTTCTTCTTTCACAATCATCACAGTCTACGTTTATGATTCCCTAATTCGCTTAGTTCCTCTGGTTCTCTTATGGTTGTCGTTATTTTCTGGTTTTGTCCTTTGAGTGTGTCTTTAAACGACTAAGAATGAAGTTCCTGTTACATCAACGTCAAGATCTGGATAATGACTCTAAGGTTCCCTCTAAGGCTCATTGTTCTTATTGCGTAAATGAAGAAACGGTACATACCCGGACACACCAGCTGTAGGGTGTCATGACTGATCTTCAATGTGCTGCTCACATGTCTCTGAGTAGATCCGGTGAAGTGCAGGAAAAACTCCACGTCCTCTCCTTCACACAGCTCGTCATCGCTGAGCTGAACGGTGAGCAAACAGCTGCCCTAATGCACAACACCACAGGTTTACAATGTACAGAACAAGTCATGTGCACAAATAAAGATTACTCTGAGAGAAAAGCGAAGCTGAGTTTCAGAATTAAACTACAAGATGATCACCTCTAAAGAAGTGCATTGTATCCAGGCCCTCAAGAGAAATCATTAACTTCATGACTTTTTTGTACATTTGCCGTATGATAACACTGCATGAATAATTAGATTGATTTGTCTGTTAGGTTATGCCCACTCTACATTTAACCCTTTAAAGTCTTGAGTTATTCAGTAACTCTGATGAATTATTCAGTAACTATACTGTTACTGAATATAAAAAAAAAAGAGAGAAACGTCCCTTTTTCAGGAGACTTTTTTTTGACTATTTTATGGCTTGAATTATATCCCTGAAAGGGTGAGCAAAAACAATAAAACAATTCATACAAATGAATAATGTATGGGGACAGCAGAGAAGATCATCGGGGTCTCTCTTCACTCAATCATCGACATTTACACCGCACGCTGCATCTGCAAAGCCACCAGCATTATGGATGACCGCGACACACCCCTCATACAAACTCTTTACCCTCCTGCCGTCTGGAAAATGGTGCTGAAGCATTCGGGCACTCGCGGCCAGACTGTGTAACAGTCCTCCTCAATACTCAGAGACTGGACTGACACTCACACACATACACACACACTCTGATCTGAACACCATCTCACTCCCATGCATTTATTGTGGTACTGTATTTGAAATATCATATTTAATATCTTGCCACTATTATACTCTTTACCTGGCTGCTACTGCAATAACTTCTATGTCCATTTTTGGTATAAGCTAAGTACTGAATACTACATTATCACACAAGAGTGAGTACACCCCTCACATTTTTGTAAATATTTGATTATATCTTTTCATGTGACAACACTGAAGAAATGACACTTTGCTACAATGTAAAATAGTGAGTGTAAAGCTTGTGTAACAGTGTAAATTTGCTGTTCCCTCAAAATAACTCAACACACAGCCATTAATGTCTAAACCGCTGGCAACTAAAGTGAGTACACTCCTAAGTGAAAATGTCCAAATTGGGCCCAATTAGCCATTTTCCCTCCCCGGTGTCATGTGACTTGTTAGTGTTACAAGGTCTCAGGTGTGAATGGGGAGCAGGTGTGTTAAATTTGATGTCATCGCTCTCACACTCCCTCATACAGGTCACTGGAAGAACTCTCTGAGGACCTGAAAAAAGATTGTTGCTCTACTTAATGATGGCCTAGGCAATAAGAAGATTGCCAAGACCCTGACACCGAGCTGCAGCACGGTGGCCAAGACCATACAGCGATTTAACAGGACAGGTTCCATTCAGGACAGGTCTCGCCATGGTCGACCAAAGAAGTTGAGCGCACGTGCTCAGCGTCATATCTAGAGGTTGTGTTTGGGAAATAGACGTATGAGTGCTGCCAGCATTGCTGCAGAGGCAGAAGGGGTGGGGGGTCAGCCTGTCAGTGTTCAGACCACACTGCATCAAATTGGTCTGCATGGTTGTCATCCCAGAAGGAAGCCTCTTCTAAAGATGAAGCACAAGAAAGTCCGCAAACAGTTTGCTGAAGACAAGCAGACTAAGGACATGGATTACTGGAACCATGTCCTGTGGTCTGATGAGACCAAGATAAACTTATTTGGTTCAGATGGTGTCAAGCGTGTTTGGCGGAAACCAGGTGAGGAGTACAAAGACATGTGTGTCTTGCCTACAGTCAAGCATGGTGGTGGGTGTGTCACTGCACTGTGGGCTGCATGAGTGCTGCCGGCACTGGGGATCTACCGTTCATTAGTCCCGTTTTATAATATCCTCCACTCTTCTGGGAAGGCTTTCCACTAGATTTTGGAGTGCGGCTCTGGGGATTTGAGATCATCCAGCCAAAGTATTAGTGAGGTCAGACACTGATTTTGGGTGAGGAGGTCTGTGGTGCAGTCAGTGTTCCAGATCATCCCAAAGGAGTTCAGTGTGGTTGAGGTCAGGGCTCTGTGCGGGATACTCAAGGTCGTCATGGAGCTCGCTTTGTGTACAGGAGCATTGTCATGCTGGAACTGAACCTCTTAGTTCCAGTGAAGGGAAATTTTAATGCAACAGCATACAAAGACATCCTATACAATTGATTATTTCCAACTTTGTGGCAACAGTTTGGGGAAGAACCACACATGGGTGTGATGGTCAGGTGTCCACATACTTTTGCCCGTATAATGTATTTTAATTTGGCCATGTTGTTCATTTTAGTACACTATATGTACATATCTCTATTAAATCCAATAAATGTGATACTGCTTCCTGTTAGAACTCATATTATTACAGTTCTAGTTTATTCAGCTTCTGTTTTTTCTTCTCTCTTGACATTCATAAGACAAAATAATGCAGCTAGAGAAATCCTCTGTCTCGAAGATAGTCCCATGTTGGAAAACCTGTGGTTTTACCTCAGACTGTTATACAACAATGTGCTGGCACTGGAGACTCCTTCCAAAAAGGAGTCCAATGAATGTCTGCGAACGGAAATCTTCACTATATCAGTGATTACACACTATGTTTAATCAGTGTATGTGGAACATCTGTGTAAGTTCTTACTAAAGATGGAATAATATGCTGTAAATGTATGTATACCAATATACTGTTTTGTTATGTTATAGCATTGGACTGTAAACAGCTAGGAAATTAGATTACTGCATTGGTTATGCTGTAATATATTAGAAAACACAATGCATGGTGGGATATCTAATGTTATTTTTTTGGCAGAGGTGATAATGCTAAAGATTTGACTAAAATACACTATTTCGCAGACACCCGAAAATTACTGGATCATGTTTCTGCCCTTTATTATAGCTACTATTTATTAGGGGCAGTGGTGGGTAAGGTGGCTCTCTGCTCTCTGCTGTATCATGGCTTACCCTTTGCTCTGGGGTGGCTGTGGCTCAGATGGTAGAGCGGGTTGTTCACTAATCGTAGGGTTGCCAGTTCGATTCCTGGCCCACATGACTCCACATATCGAAGTGTCCTTGGGCAAGACACTGAACCCCAAGTTGGCAAGTTAGTGCCTTGCAAGGCAGCTCTGCTACCATTGGTGTGTGAGTGTTCGGGGTAAATGGGTGAATGAGACAGAATAGAATGAGACACAGTGTAAAGCGCTTTGGATAAAAGTGCTATATAAGTGCAGACAATTTACTATTTCAGGTGAATACAAACACTGTTGAAGTTTTATAGGCTATTTCATCTTTAAGTGTGAGTTAATTAAGTGCTAGAGGTTGGGGAGTCAAAGATAGTCAAGCTACATATAGAGTTATGTGTTCAGATCCCAGCACCACCAAGATGCCTTGGTTGCGTCCTTGAGCAAGAAACTCCTACTCAGTTGTATCCTGCCTCAATTGTGAGCAAAGTCTTCTTAAAAGCTTCAGGCAAATGAGCAAAATGTTTTATATGTTTTATATTATGTAAGATATTACAGTACATTATGATCAATACGTTGTGCAGTTATTTACTGTCAATTTCACTCTGCTGCTAGTAAATTACTGTAAACGTTACAGTAAATGTTTTTTACGGTGCAGAAACAATTGTGTATTAGAAAATAATAAAGATAAATTCAAAAAATTAACATTGCAGCCAAAAGTACAGTACAGAGCTGCTGTTATTGCAAATTAATCAACATTAAATCCTGACCAATCAGATTTGAATCTGTAACATGCAATATGATTCCGTGTTGTGCAAAAAAAGAATAAACTGTGAACTTGACTCGACACTAAACACTGAACAGCAGTTTCAATGCCTTAATATTTTCTGATTAGGTATTTAGCCAGAAAACAATGATTTAGGCGCGGGCATCGCAAACGACTGATTCGAACATAACAGCCCTTCAAGTTCTAACGATACAGTAATTCATCAGAAAAATGAGCGTTAACTGACGCTGTGCTTGAACAGGAAATCATGTTCTTGTTGGCCTGCAGAGATTACCACAGGCAGACGTTGCACAAAACCACATACAGAACAGTAACATACGCGGTGAACTCTTCGAGAAGGGCGGCTCCACCTTTCACCTTTCACCACAAAAATTAAGCAAACATCTCGAGTGATTTTCAAACTTGATTCAGGGAAAGTAGACTGATGAATGTGTGAATTAAATATAGCTACAATATTTATTTTCAAGGTGTTGAAAAGTGATAAGATCAAAACTGGATAAGTGGGTAATTATATATATATATATATATATATATATATATATATATATATATATATATATATATATATATATATATATATATACTGCAATCAATAATTTTAATCCTCGGTAATTTGCAGAGCTGTGGCAAAGACGTATTGACTTTTCAAGGAACTGGGTAAAGCATAGATGGTTTAACAAATAGTTACGCTCCAAAACAAACAAATGAAAAAATATCAGCAGTTGATTTTCATGATTTAAATAATCTTTATTAATACTAAGTAATAATATTTATTATTACCATTATTCATGCACAACTCAGTTGGCTGTTAGTGTGTATGATTAGTCACTTCCTGATTTGCTGAGATGTATTCATTTCCTCATTAACAAAGCATTAGCTACATATTAACCAGGCTTGGGGAGTAACGGTATACATGTAACGGCAATACGTAATCAGGATACAAAAAAACTGGTAACTGTAATCCATTCCAGTTATGTTATATTACATTATTATATTATATTACAGGTACAGTTTGTAAAAAATGTGAATACTATGAGAATTGTAAATGTTTTTTCATTTAAAACCAAAGAAATGAATATTTTGACATAACACATGTCATGCGCAAATAAATAAAGTTAATTTGGTAGAAATGAACATAAATAGTTCACAAAATACTTTTGTTAGGGTGTCCATACGTCCTCTTTGTCCCACACATGTCCTCTTTTTCAGACATTAAAAAGCGCCCGGCCGGGATTTCTGCATTTGAGAAAATGTCCGGGATTCGGCTTTAGTTTCATTATGATGTGCTTATGGTGTAATGCTGAATCATGTGTGTACATGTTTGCATTGCTTTAACCCCTCTCTGTAATTCCCACCTTCTCTCACACCAATTGGTCCATTATAAAAAGGTTTGCAGCAACTATTGGCCAAATTCCTGCCTCTCAGCCCATAGCCTATTCTCAGCAAAGACGTGAAGGTAAAGCGCTGTGTCCGGCATCAAACAGTTACTTGACAATAGCAGCAAATGAAGTTGTCCTGAGTCGAAACAATGCCTATGGCCATACAGGATAAGGTCATTTTTTATTTCATGTAATCACATTGCTTCGTATTACATGGCTATTCAAATGTGTAAATGATGGCAGAAGGTTCAGTCGCGGCATCTAATATTTTATTTTATTCCATGGACATTCAAAAGAATGTAGGAAAAAATGTCAAATGTGGGCAAAGTGAAAACAATTTTATTTATATATATTTATGTGATGCAAATAGTGTGACTTTTTCAGTGTATTAAAGTCTGCATTCATAGCAACACTGTACTGAATGCTATGAATACAACACACCCACCCCACGGCCCCCCAAAAGAAAAGTGTCTTCTATTTGAAAAACCAGAATATGGTCACGCTAGCTTTTGTGACGTAATGTCACCCGCATCAGGGACAGTGACCTTTTATTCATTTATTTATTTATTTTATTAAAACACATCCTAGCATCGAACATGTTTTTAAGCTCTAAAATAAGCTGTGAATAAAAGTTTTTAGATCATATATTGCTCTTGACTTTATTTATATATGTAATCCAAAAATAATCAGATTACATTACGTTCATATTGTGGACTTGGATTACGTTCCTAATTACATTTTTTATGAAGTAATTTGTAACTGTAACGGAATACATTTTTAAAGTAACCGTCCCAAACCGGATATCAACATATTGCTTTTTTTTACATACATTGTAATAACTGTGTGTGTGAATACATCTACGGTCTTTAGAGACTGATCTGATAGCTTTCCACCTGCTTAATTGCACTGTGTGAGGTGTCTTTGAAACTGGATCAGATTTCAGAGCAGCCGGGAAGCCCCCGTGCACAGGACCGTGTCTTTGTGGATGCACTCAGAGCATTAGGTGAGACTCGGGATGGCAACGTCATAACCCCAGGACTGCTATACTGCTTCTTCTCCTCTATAATGTAGCTCATTACAGTCTCTACCTACTAGACCTTTGACTATTATGTTCCATCCCGGTCACTACAAGTGGATAATAAAACTGCCTTTTATGCCTTTATGACTTGCAATATCATCGCAATAGTGGTTTAGTCCTCGTGGTTTTTATTCGACTTTAAATTGAATTGTCTGCAATAACGAAATACTTGTTTGTTCATCTTCAGTAAACGCATTATAATTGAGGCGTATTTGGGAAAAATGGCAGGAATACACCACGGAGGATAGACGACCAGCCCAGCTTAAGGCATCACACACCCATCTGCACTCTTGTTCTTCACTCAGAACATGAAAAACTCCATACAGAGAGTAACCTGAGCTCAGGATTGAATCCAAGACCCTGGAGCTGTGAAGTGGCACAGCAAGGGTATTCAAAGGTCCGGTTACATAAAATTCCTTGCTTATAAAGGTTCGGATTAAGCAACTAAGATGAGTGATCATTGCCGTTAAAATATATTATTTCTGTTCCACTAATCAGAAGAAGAAAAATAAATAAATCTGTCAAAGTCTGTGAAAACTCTTCCCTTTTTGACCTAACTTCTCCAGCCTAAATTCTGTAGCTAGTCTCTGGTCAGTGAGCTGGCTTCAGCTAAGGAATTTATATAAACACATGCGACTGGATAGACTGCAACAGAGGATCTGCTACAGGATTAGAAATCTAAACTTTTTCATACTTGTGAGGGTTAATGCTTCCTGATGTTTAATAGACTACAATACCTGAAGTGTTATAGACTTTTTAGTGTTCTTAGACCTACATGACTGATCACCTTTCGGGTACGATCAAGAGACAAGCTTTGTGACTGGCTGGGCCGATAAGAGGTCCGTTTTCCGCTTTCGAAACTGTCCGCAATACATTTATATTCACATCTAAACCAGCAGGTGAACAGAATAAGCTTGGAGGCTGTACTTACATATAACGGAGCCTGGCGTGGATTAAGTTTCATGACACTGGACACTGCAAAGAAAGTAAAACAATGTTACAGAAAGGCTTGAGGTACGGCACAATTTCCACTCTGACGAAAGCTTCAATCCAGTGTTTCTGCCGCACCGGATCAGCAGTTTTGCCAGAAAAGTAGTCAATGCATACAATGAAAAAAAAACAACAAATAAGCCTGTATGCATCAATACAAATCTTAGCAACTTCCTGGTACAGGACGAATGTTGGTCTATAAACAGGGCATTAAGTCGTACTGCATCATTACACTACTCTTATTTCTCTTTATAGCTTTATTAAAACTGCTTCAGCGGCATTAAATTGGACTGAGGGTGTAGTAGCGCTGACTTTTGCTGTATCATTTCCTTACTGAATAGCAAATATATAGACTAATCTTGGAATTAAAGGTCATGTAAAAGGCTACTCAGCCAGCTCTAATAATACTGCTGTCATAATCCTCTTCCCTTAAACACAATGTGTGTCTTTACTTACCTTCATAATATAGGAAAACCACAGGACCATAACACTTACAAGCATTTATCTGGCAGATGCATTTATTTATGTTGAGTTCGGTACAAGTGCAACACGACTTAGGGTTTCTGCATACGCATTCTTACTTGTGCACTCAAGTTCAATTCCAAGACAATGTGTTCTAGTTCTTTATGACAACCACATCAAATAAATAAGGAATAAAACATGGCCTCTAATAATTCCTCTAATAGTACAGCAATTTGCTAACAATGCTAACAATGTTGTATTTATTAAAGATGCAGCTTGTAGAGATTTTTTTTGGGGGGGGGGGCTTGTTTGCGGAAAACTCCTTGAATTGGTCAAACTGCAAATGCACGAAGTTCTTCTTGGTAAATGAGATCTTTGAACGCATGTGAATCGAAGACGGCTTTGGCTGAATACGTGCTGTGATGACATCACATGATGTGTCTTGGCCCAAATCTGCGGAAAATCTGCATTTTTTTTAATTGCAAGCTGCATTTGCTTCATTTTGTGCTTCATTTCTGTACCTTCTGACAAACTGAAATTCAGTATTTAATAATGCTATGGTATAAAAGGTAGGTACCTATACACATGAGCCACTTTAATATGAACAACTGTACACTTGCTCAGTCAGCCAATCATGTGGCAGCAGAAACTGCTGATCTAGGATTTTCATGCACAATATTTTCTAGCAAATAATGCATAAAACAAAAAAAACATTGGGTTCCATTACTACCATTACTGTCATGAACAGGAATCTGGGTCTACAGTGGGCACAGGATCAAGACTGGAAATACGTCGCCTGGCCTACTAGACACTTGTGCGTGTGAAAAACCAGCACATCAGCGGGTTTCTGAAACCAGACCATCTGGCATCAACATCCATGGCATTGTGAAAGTCACTCAGATATCATTTTTTCCCCATTCTTTTGCTTAATGTGAAGATTAACTAAACCTCTTGACTTGAATCTGCCTCATTGATTGCACTGCACCACTGCCATATGACTGGCTGATTGGATATTTTGTAGGTACACTACGTACAATGCGTGTAAGTATATTGCTATGGTTGCCATGTCTTCATAAAACCACATATGTGTTTCCTGCGAATCAGGATGCCATGCTTACTTTTCATTTACACCATTTATTTGCTTTGAATTATTCTCTTTTGGTCACAAAAAATGGGCAGATTTGCTGAGTTATGGTAGGGCCACAACCACGTTTAACATTAATGCTCAGAGTCATCTGATCCAGGTGTCTCTCAGTGACACCTGATGACACTAGAGTGTCTAATCTAGGTGAAACGACTTCAACGTATGTCAAATGTGCTTTAACACATACTCTTCACCATTGTATGTTTTTGCGGTACATATGGTGTACTTAGAAGAGTCATCCCGATACCATGATGCTGGATGCTCCTTGACCTTGTATATCTTTATCTATTTTTTTTAAATGCCATGAGACAAAAGTCAAAGAAGCCAGCTTCTCTATTCTAGTCTATTTTAAATATTTGAGCAGTTTGCCTAATAAATAATTCAACCCTTGCATTTCTGCTGTGGTGTTTAAAAATGTGAAGTCGTAAGCAGACACTACACTGAGCTGAAAACCATAGCATTGTTTTGCACGGTATCATATCTCGCCTAGTTCCACCCAAGCTAATTTTATTCCGCCTCTCAAGCCCGTGCTCCACCCTACGTTTCAGTTTTCTTTATTGACACCAAAAACAAGGATGTGGCCCAAAGCTGCCTTTCAATTCCTGAGCTAAACCGTCCAGGTTATTCCAAAATAGCACTATAAAGAATACATAGGAAAGATCTAGTGCCAGAACCGATGATAAATTTATGTTTGACATGAATTTGGTCATCCTGAGGAAAATGAATTTATATCTAGCTACTATAGAACACTCACTTATGTATTAGCGCTTGATTGTATATTATAGATCACTAACTTCCTTATTTACTGTACCTTTACTAGCCTCCTACTGCCTCTGATCTATTTCAGTCCCAGAGATCTCTTCGCTCTTAGGTCAACTCTCTAGCTACATTAGTCAGGGTTGACTGAATCTGTGTGTGTGTGTGTGTGTGTGTGTGTGTGTGTGTGTGTGATTGTGTGGGGAATGGTTGAGGCTCACTAAAGGGGGGTTTAATGTTTAACCACAGAGTTTGTTTAACTGTTCCTCCATGGCCGAGGTGTGATTGCCCCCTCGCACAGACAGTTCACTGAAAGGACAACTAAACGCTATCTACTAAGCCAAGCCAGAAACATCTACTGCTGTGAGGGGGGGAATGTATCATCACTCTATAGTGTTATAACCATATCATCCAGAAAACCAGCGTAATTTCTTAGCATTTAAGACGACTGCACGTAATCTTAAGTAATTTATCAAGGCAGTAGATTTCACAGAACATTCTTTGAACTAGGGGTTCTCAAGGGTTTTATAGACAGGATCCCCTTCACATCTGTAAAAATAAATAAATAAATAATTCCCTGAGGCCCTCTGTACACTGTAAAAAACTTTCAAATATAAAAAAAAAATCTGTGCTTCAAGTTGCCTTGAAATTTTAATGTCAACTTTTCTTTTTTTGTTTGTTTTTTTTTGTTTGTTTGTTTTACAGTGTACAGATTTTATTTCATGAACATTATTTACATGTGTACAATACAATCGTGTCTACAGCACTAGAGCTTTTTATTCTGGAAAGTTCCACCAACAAAACATATTAGGTTCAAACTGACATTTGTTATCAGGATTTTATCATGCATAAAGTCTCGACTATACTTGTTTTTAACTGCTGCTGTGTGTATCCTGCTGCCTTTTGGAGACTCGCTTGTGCACATCCGCAGAAATGAACTCTACGTGTGCAGTACCAATGTAAATAGTGTGGTCAGAATAGCACCGTGTGACACTGTGTCCACAACTAAACAAACTAGCGGTGTGTCATACATACGTATGGACGTACTGTTCTAGACAACTACAGAGCACTAACACTAACCGCTTTTCCTATTACAGTACGTGCTTGAATTTAAAAGCCTTTAAACCTACCAAAAGATCTGTTTTATTCACCAATCTTTTGTATTTTTCTAGATCTGTCAATTCTTTTGATGGGAAGATCAGAGTTTTTGATCTGTGATGCAGCTCATGACAACAATCACGATGATGGCAGAAAGTTTTAAAGAGAGACAGAGCTTCTGAACGTGTTTAACGTCAATAAAACATTACAGTTCGACTACAGGAGACCAGACAGACAGGGATGTTTAGGCTCTGACGTGCCATCTAGAGGACGTCGCTTTAAATCCTGAAAATGTTAACTAGCACAAGAGGTTAAATGTATCGTGCAGGATATTTCAACTACCACGCTGTACCTAAAATAAGAAACTCTTTTACCTGGCATCATCACTTTTACTGGCAAAGCATGTTTACATTTAATATTTAAATACGTCCAATATATATACTTCCAAATTTCTATGCTATACCATCAAACAAGTATCTCACCCAAACCCGGGTTTAATTAAAACACTGATGTGATCTTTTATTTCCCATACTGACTTCTTTTCATTATTTTAACTGTACCTACAGACTGTTGTGGCTGTGTGTTTTTTAATGCAGCAGAGCTAAGAGTCCAGATCTATCACTGGCTAATATGACTGATCCCATCTTTAAAAGATAAAAACACATCAGTGTAAGGTTTTTTACAATAATTTTTATAAGATTATTTGCTGATAAGAAATGTCATTTTTGAACTTTTCTAGAACAAAGGGCAGGAGCACTGCCATCAGTCGCAGGAAATATGGTACATGGTCTGCACAACCTGCTCTACCACCTGAGCCACATACACACAGAATGGTATGAAGAAGTGGCTCTGGTGCTGATTTCTTTCTAGCCGATTCATGCTGATAGGCTTATCAGTGACCGTCAGGTGATTACACTTACTCACACACTTCCTGGCTCTAGATTTGATCTCTGTTTGAGCTGATATTTTCCAGCCTGCTTCACTGACATATCCGTAATACGCCGTCAGAAGTGATCGCGAATGTGAAATACAGTCATGGGGGTAATAGATGCAAACAAGTGGGATTGTTCTTATTGCACACTTTCTTTCTCTTTGTTCCAAAGTGCTGATGGGGGGTTAAACGTAGCTTGACTAAGCACACATGGTCTAATCAAAGTGTCAATTACGCAAAAGGAATGAAGATAGAACAGTACCTACTTGGTTTGAATGAAAGTGCTACATCTCTTTGCTGTCTACGTTTGGTATTTATGTACTCGGTAAATCATTTCAGATGTATATAAAAGATGTGAATTCATGAGTGCAGCTGCCTATCTGGCTTTAACAAACAAAGTGTGGTCTATCTGCTATCGCGATCAGAAGTCACTGCTTAAAGGCCAAGATCATGTGCTCCTCTATCTAGAGCAGTAAAACCAACCGGAAGGAGCTGAATACTTATATCAAATGATGCAATTACTGCATTAAACGTTACCATCGTGTCTCACTGCTTGTTTAGTGGAAAATCAGCTGTAGTGTAACCCAATAGGTGTGTGATCAGATGGTAAATTAGGCCGAGGGCTGCGGGACAGACGTGGCTGAGCTGTAAGCTTCGAGCTCCTCTACACTCATTTCCTAATGCTTTAAAATCAGTTTCCCTGAGCAGAGCATGCAAAACTCTTCGCACACGACTCATAACAGGTCTGCCTTCGTATCAGTTTCATGTAATAATCAGATTATTCATATAGTGTTATTTCCTATATTGAAGAGGGCACGGTGAAAGCGATGGTGGCATTTATTAAAGTCTTTAAACTTAAAGCTTCGAAGTGAATAAAGAATTTACGAATGATGTTTCGTTGCATTCAGAAGATTTGTTCTTTTATTTTGTTCAGTGAAATGATACAGATGTAAAGTTTTGAACTTAAGCTAAATATTCACACTGACAGCTTTAGCGTGTGATCATTGAAAGTGGTTTAAAATTGGAAATCCTCTAAACGCTGGTGGCAGTGGGGTTTAGTGTTGAACAGGCAGTTCGTTTTATATCGGCGCTTGCAGGATGCACTTCTTCTTTTGTCTTTCTCACTGCTTCTTACACGGGTTTCTTTTTCTATCTTTAAAGAACTCCTACCTTAACTCTTGTGTAGAACTCCGGTTTGATCCAACACCTCAGCATTTGAGCACGAAAGTCCGACTTAAAGAGTGTCTTTGTGTCTTCCCAGTGCATGGCACGTTATGTCACCCCTCTGTTATTACTGGAAGCTAAATGCGGCTTTGTGCTCGAGGCAGGAGATAAGGGAGGTGACGTTGCGTGGGGGAGGAGCAGGCATTCACTTCAGGTGTGTGTGCATGTATGTGTGTGTGTGTGTGTGTGTGTGTGTGTGTGTGTGTGAGAGAGAGAGAGCTGTATCCCTGACGCTACTCATTGCTCTCTGAGGCCTCCCAGGTTAATGTTCTGCTATCAGGTTCACCCTCCGCTTGTATTCTTGCGAAAGCAACTCACCATTGACCTCCTTTTTTTTCTTCTTTTTTTACAGTTTAATATTTTATAACATCTGGAGAGCACTATTAAAAAATTTTCAGCCTCACACCCAAACTTACAGGCGTTATTACTGTTGTTAATGAATACCAGTTCAGCAACTACCAAACCTGAAAACGAGAGCGGCTTGTGTTTATGAACACAATAAATAAAGCAGTCGTGCCGTTAGGTGAGGCTTTGGCTGTGTCCCAAATACTACAATTCTTGTCTACTCAACGCTATTTGTAGAATGACATATTTCATGAGTACATATGAACTTTGAATTAAGAATTCTTGCTGGTCATTATACCGCAGTGCTGGTGAATCCTCGACTCTGATCGGTCAGAAGGTGTTGAGAATTTCTCTACAAATCGTTTCTATAGAAGCAGCTCATTGATAGGGAATTGTACAGCACACGTTCCACGTAAACGGATTCGAAAACGGTGTTGAACAATCCTTGACATGGTGAAGGAGACGTTTATGGAAGGTAGACCTGTCATGAAAATCCTTTGGTCGGACGATATATTGTTCCAGAAATAATTGCAATAAACGATATTATTGTCGTTTTAAAACCATTATATGCCACTGATATAAAGATAATATTATAGCATAATACTGCAAGTACACCGTTTCGAATTAACTTTTCATTCTTAAGACTATTCAGACGTTGGAATTGGAACGTGAAAAAAAAATTTGTCTTCTGATGAAAATATCTTTAAATTTAGTAAATATTTCGTCATGTCATATTTATTCATTTTAGTCAGTTTTAACTAAAATGCCATAGAATTTTAGTGGACGGCATTTTAACTGACGAAATTAAAATGTGAAACATGTGCAAGCTGCCCTTGCTGTGAAAACCTGATCGCCTGAAATAATAACATTACAATGAGTACACTACTATAATACAATATTGTGAATTCTTTATGCTTTAGTTCTTCATTGTCTCTGTTTTAGTGCCTAGTTACGGAAAGAGCGTATTCACATCGGGCTCAATCCCCGACATTATTGTCTACGACTGAATGAACTGAGTTGACTGAATTAACAGCTCTGAATGTCTACTCTTGGTTGACGTAACTCATGACAGTAGCATCATGATGAATTCAGTCTACAGAAACAATCTGTCTTCCTATCTTTACCGAGAAATGCAACCGATCTAATTGGGAGGAAACTCATCATGCAGCAATACAAGCACTGCCAACACAACAAAGGACTTTATCAGGAGAAAAAAGTGGAAGGTTTTAGACTGGCCAAGTCAATCAGCAGACCTTAACCCAGTTGAGCAGCATTTCACCTCCTAAAGAGTAGAATGAAGGGAGAACACACCTGCCCCCCGCCCCAACCCACACACACACCCGAATCAAACAACTGAAACAAGCTGCAGTACAAGCATTGAAAAGCATCGCAAAAAAAATTTAACAGCTTGTTGAGGTCAGTGAATCACCGGCTTGATGTCATTATCGCAAGTAAGGGATATGCAACCAAATATTAAGTGTTATTTACTTTAATTTACTTTAAGACCAAGGGTGCAACCACTTAGTTGTCCTTAGCCTAAATGTAGTGTAAAGGAACATAATGCTGTGCAACTTTCCTCACTTTCACTCACATTTATAACAGTCTGTCACAACGTGAGGGTTCACCGCGAACTCGGTGGGAGGATGTGCAAGTGAATGTAACGTTCATGGTCAAAAACCGGAACTGACGTTAGTCTAGTCTACTTCGTGAGTGTGCAAATATCAAAAGTTAATTGACGTTCTTAAGAATAAACCAAGCCATGGTATTATGCCTTCTATACTAAGCTAAGGTTACCTACTATTTAGGTATCTAGTTACTTACTGTCTGCAAAAAAGCTCGTATGTCCTGCTGCACTTTTCTAGGCTTGGCTGCTGTAAGCATTTCTTACAGACTGAGCTGCTAAAATATATCAACCATCTTGCATTGAGTATGGGCGCAACCAAGTGTACAATTGGACGGGGTACGGGGGGGGGGTTGGGGTTCCACACTGATTGTCCTTAACAAACGGAAATATATTAAAAAGGAATAAACATAAATAAATAGAATAGATGAAGAAAAGACAGCTCCGTTGGCAGAGTTCATTAAAGGGGAACATACAGGAAATATTTTGTACTGTATATTGGTGGGGACAGACTGGTATTCCTTCAACATTGGTGGGGACATGATCCATGTTCTAGATGATCTGTTCCGTTACTTTTGCTCACTTAAAAATTGGCCGCTCTGATACAAAAGGAGCCCTGTTTTAAGTTGTTTAACACTTCTAGATGCAATTAACAGGAAATTAAAGCTGAAATTAGTATGATCTATCATCTCATACCGCATTCAACATTTGATCTCAAACCCAAATGTATTCAATGTCGAGTAAAAACAAAAGAATTGGCCTTGCCCGTCCAGTACTTTCAGAGGGGACTGTAAACTTATTGTCAGATACAGAGCACGAAGGCAAATCGCCCGTGTTAAATGGGCACCTTCAGCGAGTAAGTCATAAAGGATAACCGTGTTTACAAATGTGTGCTAGAAGTATTCATTTAACGCCAGACATTTTGCTGTGCAAGGTGTTCAGCTGCAACAACGTGCAATCACACGAGACAGCTTCCTCACAACAGCTTAAAGCAAACATGGCTATCTGGCTTCGATGTACTTTTATGGAAATGGCATTTCAGTGGCATATTTCTGAAAGGAATCTGCCTGTTTGTTGGTGTAGTTGTTTTGGGTTAGGTTTTTTTTTTTTTTAAAGGATGCACCACATCACATCGACCAGAGCATATATGGATTTTTTTTTAAACATGCTACAAATTATTTAAAAAATTATATGTTTTTTGTCCCCATGTATGTTTATTCCTATTATTGTAAGAGGCAAAAAATAAATAAATAAATCCAGCAGCTCTGCCCTAGAAGTGTGGGTAGTTCAAAATGTCTAATGTAGGCTGAAGTTTCCATCAGTGCCTCCAGAGACAATCCGAAAACTCGTAGGGGTTGAAAATATGTACTCAGTTGTTGAACTTACTGTACGTCTGTGTATTATGCAACAAACGAAATGTTCTCCCTCGGGGTTCTCCCTCGGGGTTGGGGGTTCGAATCCCGCTTCCGCCCTGTGCGCGCAGAGCTTGCCTGTTCTCCCCGTGTTTCGGGGGTTTCCTCCGGTTTCTTCCCCAGTCCAAAGACATGCGTTGTAGGCTGAGTGGTATCTCTAGATTTTCCGTAAAGTGTGAATGTGTGTGATTATGGAATAATCAGATATTAGAACCTGTGACACTTGATTCAGACATCCTCTCGGCCAGCATCTTTTACCAATCCGTAAGAAATTACTTCAGGCAGTTTCCCTCATTGCCGCCTGGTCCGTGTCACGGTGGATCCGCAGCCTATCCCGGGAACACGGTTTGTGATCTGGGAATACCCCCTGGATCGGACGTCAGTCCATCGCCTGACACCGTACTCAACGTATTCGCAAACTCAATCACACCTAGGGGTGTGCCACACCGTTTAGAGTCACCAACAATACCTACTGACACATTTTGCGGAGGTGGAAGGAAACCGGAAGGGAAACGCAGGCGAAAACGTGACTCTTCACACAGACAGAGGGAACTTAGCATCGAAACGGGAACCGAAAAAAAGTGAAATTGAAAGCTTTTTATGGCTCCTAGGACTTTAACTTCTTGCAACAACTTCCTGATAGAACTACAAAACAGTGAAATTGAAATATCTCATGGGGTAACGTGCCTGGTAGTTATAAGAGCTGACAAGCAGGTCTGAGTTGTTGCATTTAAAGTATACACAAGTAAATATGAAATGATGTTGTTTTAGGACCAGAGGCTGGTCAAGCTCCATTTGAAGCCATCATTACTTCTTCATTCTTCGTTCCTTCTTGAAGGTTTTGAACCTGTAAACGTTCACCTATATTAACACTGAAGTATTCCATATGAATACTCCTCCAGAACTATTTAGTGTGCTGGGAAATAGTCCTAACCCTACTGCAGTAGGTCTTATGAAGCGGTATTATATACAGTAGTATATGTTGTTTATTATATTTAAAATGTAGTAGTATAATGTATATGCGGCTTCAGACCTGGATACACACACTCTCTCCCAAGGCAAACGGAAGTCTAAACAAACAAACCAACCAACAAAACAAAACATCAGTAATGCGAGGTTTTTCAAAAGGGTTCAAAAGGTCACTGTATGTACACTGTTCCAACTAGACCAGAAGTTCTCCGAGGTTCCTGCAGACCTTACCTCAACTTCAGAAGCGCGTATCACACCCGTTTCCCTTCACAGACGCACAGGGGATCGTTATCATGGCTCCGACAGGCTTCAGCTTCAACTGGAAATAAAAATAATGGTGAGTTTTGCTGTGAGAAACAGCGCTCGCGGTTTAACCGGAAGCTCGTTAACAGCAGCGCCGCGCGCATGTTTCTAATAGCAACATCAGGAGGGGGAGGCGCGCGACGATTTAAGAAGTGATGGAGGGGCAAGCAGTCTGCAGATCTTACTCTCTCTCTTTCTCTCTTTCTCTCTCTCTCTCTCTCTCTCTCTCTCTCTCTCTCTCTCTCTCTCTCTCTCTCCGTCAAACAGTCAAAAGTCTCCGTCTCTCTCCCTATCTCTCTCTCCGTCTCTCTCCTTATCTCTCCGTCTCTCTCCCTATCTCTCTCTCCCTCTCTCTCCCTATCTCTCTCTCTCTCCCCTACCTCTCTCTCTCTCTCTTCCTCTTTCTCTCTCGTTCTTCCTCTTTCTCTTCCACTCTGTCTCTCTCTCCCTCTCTCTCTTTCTCTGTCTACCCTTCCACCCCCCCTCCCTCTCTCCCACACTCCCACACACACATTAATAAGTACTGTTGAACTGTTGAATGATGAATTAGTATTTGAGTTTTAGTCCTGACACTTGTTTAAACAAGGCGGGGTACACCCTGGACAGGGCGCCAGTCCATCGCAGGGCTGCCTGAATTATTATTATTATTATTATTTATTATTATTATTATTATTATTATTATTGTTGTTGTTGTTGTTGTTGTTGTTGTTATGATGAGCTAAGGTTATTTAAAAATCCCCCCCTTTCACCACCATCTGATTATTTCTACTTTAATTAAACAAAATTTATGCTTTGTGTCTCCCTTTCTCCCCTTTTTATTACTTTCTTTGTGTCTAGAGATTTGCTTTGCCCTCCTCTATTCTTCTTCTTGCTAAGAAATGCAAACAGGGAAAAAAGAAAGAAGTCTAACATTGCTACTCAACAATGTTTTGATTGCATTACCAGATTATCTACACTAGTTAAATAATATGGTTTAAAAAGCATCATACATTTAGCATACTTTAAAGAATTAGAATAGCCTAATTGTAAAATGATTTCTACACAATTGTCTTCTTACAGTACATAAAATGTACTGAAAAATCTGATCAACAAAGACATGTTTTGTTTCTACTGGAGTTACAAGAAATACTTTATTAACCAGTATGGGAGATATTAAATCATCACACACCTGACTAAGTCTAAATAACTAAGTCATCATGTAAATAATT
Organism: Ameiurus melas; assembly: GCA_012411365.1. NCBI lineage: Eukaryota > Metazoa > Chordata > Actinopteri > Siluriformes > Ictaluridae > Ameiurus > Ameiurus melas. The sequence goes on along the minus strand of CM022762.1, from coordinate 8,719,566 downwards.
TCATATATACTGATACTGATATTACACATCATTGACTAAATCAATTCTAATGATTCTGCCTCTAAACTTGAACCCGAGTCTGATGCAAATTGATGGTGGATTGATGCAAAACTGTATGCTGAGGAAGAAAATAATTCTAACAGCATGTGGTACAATGTCAAAAACCATATAAAAATCTGTTTGCTAGATGCTAAATTGGTAAATATAAGCTAAATTTGATTTTTTTTAATAAGCTATTTTTTTTTTATCAGAATCCATCTACAAGCATGTTTTTGGGAGATGGGGTAGGGAACAGGCAAACCTGGAGGATACCAACACAGACAGTAAGTATCCAGAAATATACAGTAAATAAAAAAGAGATAGATAGTTAGCTAACTAGATAGATAGATAGATAGATAGATAGATAGATAGATAGATAGATAGATAGATAGATAGATAGATAGATAGATAGATAGATATGGACAGAGAAAGGGACAGTGGACAGCTCTTATGGTTTATTGTGATGGATTTGCACCACTATAAATCCACTGTATGGGGCACAGATTTTGCATGTTCTCCCCGTGCTTCGGTGGTCTCCTCATTTGTAGGCTGACTGGCATTTCCAAAATGTGTGTAATGTGTGAGTGTGTGTGACTGTACCCTGTGATGGGTTGGCACCCCATCTAGGGTGTCGACCGCCTTGTGCCCCACGTTCACTGGGATAGGCTCCAGGCTCCCCGCAACCCTGTGTTGGATAGGTGTTATGGAAAATGGGTGAATGGATATGGATGAATGGATGTATAAACTGTCCTGTGGTCTGCCTGTGTGCCCCTAAAGGTTAACCTACCAAAAAGCCTTAATGATGTGCTGTGCAGGAAGTAACAAGCAATATCCACTGCTTCTAAATTTACCGCACTGAAATGACACTGGGTTTTGCAAGGACAAATGGATTTGTTATAATGCCAGATAATGCAGTGTGAATCTGATTTAAGCTGTGTGGGGACAATCAGATGCAAACTTTGTCAGAGCTCATTGTTAGGATCTCTAAGGCTGACATATTAAAATAAAAGCATATTTCCCTTTTCAGTATGTCTGGGCTATCATGACACCTGGAAATAAAGTGTTATGACCTACGTTAGACAAAAAAATAAATAAATCAAACTCCTCCAGATTCAAGTGAGGACAAGTGTCATAGAGTGTCTAGATTTTTGAATCGTTAACAATCTGATTTTAACACTTCACTGAATGCTAGCCAAAGTGTAACATCCATCCATCCATCCATCCTCAACCGCTTATTCGTAATCGGGTCGCGGGCAAAGTGTAACATAATTTTTAAAATCTTTTTAATCACTTTTTTTAATAAACTATAATAATCAGTTAAGTAATTATTGTGTGATCAAAATGCAGTATCAGCACATGCCTGTTTGAATTATAGTGTTGCTACAGGGACGGAGCTCTTTTTTTTAATCCCATTGCCACTGTCTTCTCAGGCACAGAGTTCTGGTGTTAGATAAATAGGAGTCAGCTAGAGAAAGGCGTCTCTTGCATTGGCCATGCTGAGCCACACTTGAACACGTTTGTTTGTCGCCAGGGGAAAAGGAACGTGCACAGAATTGTAACGTCTCATCTGCAGAACTGCAAAAAGTAGGGAGATGAGGAGCAAGCATGCCACAAAGAAGAACATGCAGCCTTTGTGCAACTACAAAAGCGGTTTTGTAAGTTGAAGGGCTTGCTGGGGGAGGAAATGCAGCTGGCGGGGGTTGAGTCTTCGCCAGAAAGCCTCTAGAACTCAAAGCAAAGTGCAGAGAAGATTGTGCTGTGTGCGGCCTTCCTCATGGGTCATTTCTACCCACAGACAAGGCTAGATATATTTAATCAATCATTAACACTGTCTTAAAACAAGATTTAATGAGCATGTGTAATTTGAGTGTAACAGCTGATTAAACTCTAATTATACATACATTAATTTGCTGAATCTAAGTCAAGTCTGATAAAGGAACCGTTCAGATACAGTACAAATGAACACCATAAAAATTTTTTTTTTTTTTTTAAGTTATACCACAGCACGGTTAATTTTTAAAATCTGATTGGTTAGACCAAATTTGTCTCCAATTTGGTTACTCGCCTTTTCCCTCCCATGACAACTACCACTGGGGCAGGGTGAAGGCTAATACCACACATGCTCCAAGACATGTGAAGTCAACCACTGCATCTTTTCAAGCTGTAGCTCATGTGGTAACACAGGGCAGAGTAACACAACACACAACAATGTGTTTGTTCAAATTCAGTATTGTTTCTATAGTAACAACTATAGAACTTGAAGAGACTTCTACATAAACAGATTTTTTTTTCTTATCCTGTGAGGTGATGTTTGTTTATCTTTTTCAATGTAGTCTCCAGCTTTAGCATTGTAAAACTGGCATAGCCAGAATGTTGTACTCAGGTCACGTCATACCACCCCATCACTGCTTATATTTCTATAGCATACCCAGTCATGTTTTATTCCTTACTTGGCTGCATAGCTAATATTATCATACGGTCCCACTGTCAGATCGATTTCCTGTGTGTTAGCTGTAAAAATAGACAAAGGGACACTACATAGCTGAGAAAAAGAAGCTCATAATCAGGTAACAAGTACAACCCTAAGGGATTTGGATGACTATACGTATGGTTACATATGGATGCACCGTAAGTCATGTCATTCAGTTGCCCATTGCAACAAGAAAGTATCACTAGATGGAGCTATCTATCCAAAGCATCAATTGGACAGCTGTACACCTCTTCTATTGCAGGTGATTTCATACCATTTACTCGTTGCAGATTTGGCAAATGTAATTATTTTTCTTCTATCCTGCTGTCAGTACAATCAAATGCATTGATCTATTTTGCATTATTATGAAATATTAAATATTGCAAACATCCCATCAACTTGGTGGACTTATTATTTGCAGCACCATGCAACAAACACCTGATATCGGTTCATTTTCAATAAAAATGCCCAGAGGTGTGACAAGGGGGCTAGGGTGGGACTGGCCCCCACTGCAATTTAGTTACAACAGAATTGTTACAAGATTTAATAGATTGCCAGCTATACTAGATCTTATGACACAACATGCTGTTATGGGAAAATAATCCATGACAGCATGGTGTGATCTGACACCAGATCTATGAGCACTCCAAAAGGTATTATTTTCCTATAACAGTGTGTCAGAAAGGCTTTTATTCATTATATACCACAATTTACAGAGTGCATCATTGTTTTAGGTGTATAATCATTAATTAATTATATACTTACAATGTGTCTTAAAACTTGTTAATCGCAATACTTCCATGCAACGGATCTTTATTTCAGGTTTCTATTTACATTTTCTTTAACCAAAAAATATACCAATCAAATGTGGGGTCAACAGAAGTGTTGGGGTCAGCAGAAGTGTTCGGTGCGAGGGGAAGATTTGGAAGTTCAGTGATCTCAGAGGGCTCATTTAATGTCCAATGAATGTCCAAAATTTCCAGATAGAGATACTCATGTGTGAAGTGTATAACTACTCATCAGGTCTCATGCAGGATCAAGTCCAAATGCCTCACACGTTTGTGATTAACAGGACGGTTTGACAATCAGTAAGGTCCTGTCCTCATCCATTCAACAATTTCCAGGAGATTAAAACCACACACATTACTGCATTCAACAGTGGGTCATGCTGAGACAGAACCAACCCTGACGTGAGGTCAAGAAATAAATGAAATCACCAAGCTACCAATTTAATATAAGAAATTACTTTACCAGGAACAAAAAGACTCCGTTTATGTTTGAGAGACTGAGATGAATGTACTGAATACCACACATTTTAGCCACAAGCCATCTGCCACTAACAACCATTTTTAGGCTTATCGTTATACATCATCCAAATGGGCTGGTTAAATCTCTGGCCTGAATGATGATTGAATAAACTAAGCCAGCATGAAAAAGTAGAGGGGTGGAGCAAACAGGGAATGTGTGCTCTAAATTTAGCCAATGACACTGCTTGGGTGGAGCTAATCCTCTTTGGTAGAATTATCTGACTGTGGGATTAGGCAGCTTTACCTCTGTGCAAGGCATCACCTACCCATGATTATGTCCAAACAAGCCAAACCAACTACAGTGGAGGATTGACAGTATTTCATTTGTATTATGTAGTAAAAAGTGTGAAGTGAGTGATGCTAGCATGTTCTGATTTTCTGAGCTTGATGTTCTGAAGTACACAGGTCCTGTTCCATTCCAGGGCATTATATTTCCTACTGAGTAGTGTTATAGTGAATTTTACCCTCAAGTCGAATTAGTAGTCCATGCCTAGCCTAAGTGATTTCAAGTCAAATGCAAAGTCCTTAAACTGCTACTCAAGTTCTTGCACAAGGGAAGATGGCCTTTATGATTTGCTATAGTAGGCTATAATAGTGTAGGTTGAGTAATAATAAGAGCATATAACAATAAGCGTCCAGTCAAAGTATGAAATTTGGCTCAAGTCAGGATTAAGTGCAAGTTCAAGTATATCACAGACAATGGGATTCCACATACAAATTGCAACATTCCACACATTTGATACAGGAGCACAACTGAGCTACAAAACAAAGAGGGGCACAAAATACACGAGGCATGCAGTTCAGTGATGGTGTGGTGCAATGCAACCCAATGCAAACGTTCCAAAGTGTTGTATTCTTTTTTATACCACAGAAATTTCCAAATACTAACAAAAACATGTGCTTGTTATCCATTTATAGTTACATTTAGTGTTATAACAACGATCAGTAAGTTTTCCCTCACTTTTTTCTCTCTTGAAGTTAATGAGACAAAAAATAATGCAGCTTGTCATGTTACCAAGAAACTGCAATTATAATACATTGGCACATAGTAACTACACAGAAAAGAAACAGCTTGATGACTTGAGCAGAGTAGCAATGGAACTTTTATTTTATTTCTGTATTATTCCCCCTGTTGTAAAGTTCAGTGTTCTTCTGGCTAGAACAGAGTGTATCATTCAGGCTACCAGCTCCAGGCGGAGGGAGATTTTCTAGAGCTGATAGGGATTGTTGGGGGGGGGGGGGATGCATCCTAATCCTCTGGTCTGTCCCATCTGCTAAACTGACAGGGTTTGCATTCGAAAATTCCTTATCCTGGAATTATTTGACCATTTTTTTAAGGAAACAGCTTTGTATCAAAAAGAAATGATCATTCTGGTAAGTCGTATATTTGTTCATTCTTCAGTAGTAAAGCTTGACAGCAACAGTTTTTGGCTTTTGATTAAAAGTACGTCTTATAGTCAATGCAAAGTTGTATCTTTCCACAGTACTGATTCATAAAGTATGTCTGACCGCTCATATAAATTATATGTCTATTTAAAGCATTCAAGGTGGAGTTGTTTTGATTCTTTTCAATGTCATCTTTCAGATATTGTTTATCCATTCAACATAATTTCCTGGCTTTAATAAAAATCTAATTCATATCAATAATGTTATAAATAAACTGGCAAAAACAAATCAAACATAGTTCAATCCACTGGTGTAAAAATAAGCCGTAGTTGTGATATAGTGTATATATAAGAATGAGTAAATTTTTACACACTCGGTCAAAGCCTTATATAAAAATACTGTATATTTTAAACAAATATATTACAGCTAACCAGAACCAGACATATGTGGTATACATGTACTGTATGTAATGTATGTATATATATATATATATATATATGTATATTATAAATAAAGTTGCATTTTATGTTGCGGAATGTCGTTTCATAAACTTTTTCTTGATGTTATTTGCAGCTTGTTACTAACAACCAATTGGTTTGGCAAATTCTGAATCAGAAAACCTAAAAAGTTACAGCTTTACCTTTGACTGTGTGAAAGCTCTGGCACTGGAGACTCCTTCTATAAATGTTAAATAAATATCCTCTTAAAGGAAGCTTCAACGTATCAATGGCCTTTTTCATACCTTTTCATTTGATTATTGTTAGAAATGCTAACATATTACAGAGATTTGTCTTACAGTCAGAACTATGGTCAGAGCTGCTGTTACAGAAAATTACTCAACACCTTCTGAGCAATTTAGTAGTGCTGTAGTATAAAATGTATTATAACACATTTAAATGTTCTTACTGGCTTTAATGTCAGTCATAGCAGTAATGTAAAGGTCTGAAACACCATCTGGAATCACAATGACAGTTTCAACACCAAAGACACGCAGGCTACACACTAAAAGCAGGGGATTTTGTTTTATAATCCCTTTTCATCTGTCACATCTTTAGTGTGGCGTCAGACAGACTTGCTGGTGAATTTGGATCCAGTAGATTCCAACAGACACTGAAAGAGTGTGACACGTCTACCATCACACAGCTTTCCAAATTCACTTTTGAATTTGATTTATAAAACACTGCAGTTTGTCATCCTATTGGTATATTTCTCTGGGGTTTTTATTTTATTTTTTTACCTCATCATTGACAATCATTATTTCCATTTCCTATTTTGTACTCTCTTCCCTCTTGCACTCTGGATCACCCAACAGAAATAAATTCCCCACAGTGCAGATGGATTAAATCACAGCTCTTGAAACAATTTCTTAACCATGAAAGAGTCTAAGAAGAGCAGCCAACCTTCTAAATGTTCTAGTAAAAAAGTCTTACTGAGGATCTTTTTTTAGGGCGTGCCATTTGTAACAATGCCATTTGCTGTGAACAGACTGAATTGTGCCACAAACTGAATTTCTTTCATGGCAAAAGAAAATAAAATTTTTCTGCACATTTCTCTCCATAGAAATTAAAAGAAATAAAGTTAATGTTGTGTACAGTGAGAGAAAAGAAAACATACATTTTAATTCTTGTGCACAAAAGGGTAAAAGTAATTTTTTAATTGTATGAGTAACAAAATAATTCTAATAATTATTTGAATTTTATGACACTTTTCATTCCCTGTTAATTTCCACCAAATTGGTTTTTTTCACTACAGAGGGTTACATGATGTAAAAAAAATGTGCTTCTTTCATCATGTTTCTATTATTTATTTAATTTATTATTTTATTTATTGTTATTTATCTATTCATTTTGGATTCAAGATGAACTTTTTTTGGTATTTATTCACACATAATAAAAATTTTAAAATAGTTTCAGACCCTCTAGGATTTCGCGATCACAGAAACGTATGCAAAAAAAAACAACTCTGCAACTTGTATCCCAAATTTTGAAAAGAAGCCAAACGTAAAAAACAACTCTGCACAATCCAAAAACTAACCAGGCATTTTTTGTTTGTTTTTTTGTCAAGAAAACAATGCATATCTGTTACCCACAATACCACATATACATTATTTTTATGAAACTCAATTTCTGCAATCAATTTTTGATCACAGTCACTAATATTCTCTCTCTTTTAACATAAGCTTTCAACGAGAAGTAGTTAATTGTCACAATAGACTCTGAGGCCTATGGTGCAACCGCAGATCCCAGCAGCAAACCCATAAATAGGATATTGTCATCACTGGAATAGTGATTCTGAGATCCAGACAAAGTGCCTTCTGAGAATTATGTTAATATAGCCAGCTGTGATTTGGAGGATACTAAGGCAATTCCAAAACGTGGTCACAATGGACAGTCATTACCAAAACAACATGCAAGACAATGAAGGAGAAAGCCAGTACACCTACAGAGAGGAAGGTGAGGATGGATACCCCTACCAACACAACTATCCTGCCCAGGAGGAAGATGCAGCCAGTGATGCCACTGAAGGACACGATGAGGATGAACAGATGTATGAAGGGGAATATCAGGGCATTCCGCACCCAGACGAAATCAAGGAGGCGCGCCGAGCTGCTCATCGGGAAGCCAGGTTGAAAGCCAAGCTGGCCACTTTGGAAAATGAGGAGACGTTGGCTGAGCAGTATGAGACCATCATGGAGGACTGCGGCCATGGGCGCTTCCAGTGGACCCTCTTCACCGTGCTGGGCCTGGCACTCATGGCTGATGGTGTGGAGTGTTTTGTAGTGGCCTTTGCTTTGCCCAGCGCAGAGAAGGACATGTGCCTGTCCAACGCCAACAAGGGCACGTTGGGTAAGTGAATAATAACTAAAATAGGAATTTGAAGGAAAATCATTTTCCAGGTCTTTTCGAGAGTATTTCCACGTACATACACTGAAACAGATGCACATGAAACATTACTGTACCAGGTTTTATTAAAATATTGTAAGTATATAGCTTTACTTATGATTACGGACCAGTGACTAGTTAATTGTAAAACAATCAAGTTAATCGTAGAATTTTAAAGAGTGAACGAAAACCATAAGACCAATTTGAGACTAAGTCAATAAAAAAAAACTTACATTTGAACAGAAATTCAATATATCCGCATGTTTTGGACTCTCCTGGTCAAATAACCATAGAATAAACATAAACAAACACTTACTTTAATGGGTGATATACAGTAATTATGTGTCATCTGAGGAGAATAAAAGTGCAAATGTGCAATTTGGGTATTTTTTATAGCCAAGCAACACTTTTGCAGAAAGTAACTAATACATGTCCACGACTTTTGATGTTTTGCCATTTTTCAAGCATTTTATATGACTGGAAAGTTAATCAGTTTTCCCAGAACCAAGAATCAAACCAAGGATCTTTTTCATGAAGGAAACCATTTTATTTCCAGACAGTGTATTTAAGTTTCTAATTATAGTTGTGAAAAGAAAGAAAAAATTAAAGCTTTAAATGAGCATTTGGCAAGATGTGTCAAAATTGATCAAGATTAGGTCTTCTAGGTGGAGTTAGAATAAGATTTGATATGACTTGAGCCCACCTCCCCAGACTGCCCATGTAGACAAAGCTCCACTCCCAAAACCTACAGTGATTTAACTAGAGTTAGCATGCTAACTAGCGTTAGCATTAGCAATCACTGTCATGACATAAGTAATGTGCACTTTGACATTCAGCTGTTAGAAAGTCAAGTAATAAGATTATAAACGGGAAATATTATGAGAATGACCAAGAGTCTAGTGACTGTCCTTTTTTTTTCTTTGTAATATGTGTTTTGAACTTTTAAGCTCCAGTATTAGCATCATTAGCATCATTAGCATTTGAAGGTGTACAAAAGAGCCGTTCAGCTTAAAACCTAAGATATACTACTATAAACACATGAAATTCCGCTCGCAGGAGAATTATCAGGCAGTGCTGGGTGCTTGCCAATTTCAGGCTGTGTTTTCTCAGCCACTTATTGCACTTGTTCTGAGGTCATGGCTTAAACAACTGTTTATTTTTCATGTTTTTTATATATATATATTACTCCTGGTTATTTTTTCAACTAAGAAATACAAAAAAATATATTATTGCACCTTTAAGCTATGAAGTGAGAGCATGCAATGGATTCCCAGTTTATAACGGAATTGTATACAGTCCCATAATGTTGTTAGTGTTGTTTGTCCGGTGCTTGGCACATGCACTTTCCCATTTTGCCACGGCGACCCTGACCAGGCAGTTATTAAGTATGAATGAATGAATGCATGATACAAATGCATCGCTTCGCCACCCGTCTTTGTTGCCCATTCTGTTTCTGAATGTAGTTTGTGGACGTCTGACTCTGGTTTGTTAGGGTTGCATATAATATTAGAACATTCAAATATCGCAGCATGAATAAGATCTTAAATAGAACTGCAATGAGAAGCGAATGTGGTTTACAGTTTTAAAGGTCAGGCTACAAGGTCACATCATTCCAGAGAGTTTAATCCATCAACAAGTTCATACTCCCAACATGCACAGCCTCTAACTGTCAATTTCATTAAATCATTAGCATTTAATCATCACCTTGTGTGATATAAATACATGCAATACACATATATGTAATATATTAACGGTGTAACACAAAGACACTATCTGCATCTGTATCTGTTTAGTGCCCCAGATATGTTTCTTTGTCTTTATACAGATTAAGTGAGAGTACCCTAAACTAAAAGGTCAATTTTTATTTTTTTCAGCAGTGTTAGTAGGTCTGTCAGTTTTGACTATGTGCTCTGACTGTTCCTCAACCTCAGCTACATCACTCGACTTCGTAAATGATCTCAAATAGTGATTCCTTGCCTGTGATACAGTGCTGTGAAACAGAACTACAGTATATCTTATTATATCTTCTGGTTTTGTCTGTATTTTATACTAAATAGTTTTATATCTTCAAACAAAATAAAATATAAAACAAGGGCAACCTGAGTAAGCACACAATAGAGTGTTGTTTTTTTAATTGAAGCAACAAAAAAAAAATTACTAGGTGTTATCCAAAAAGTGATTGTCCCCTTAAACTTAAAATCTGTTTGTGCCACCTTTACCAGCAATAACTGCAACCAAGCGCTTCCAGTAACTGAAGATCAGTCTTTCACTTACTTCTAGGACTAGTATTTACTCTGATTCTTTGGATCATTGTCTTTTGCATAATTGCGCTTGAATTCCAACTTACGCACTGAACCCCGGACATTCTACTTTATTATTTTCTGGTAGAAAACAGAATTTGTTTCCCTCAATTATTGCAAGTTGCCCAGGCCCTGAAGCAGCAAAGCATCTCCACACCATCACACTTAATCCACCATGCTTGACTGTAGATATGATGTTCTTTTTGTTGACTTCTGTGTATAGTTTACACCAGATGTAACCGGACTCATGTCTTCCAAACAGTTCCACTTTCAATTCATCAATACACAGAACATTCTCCCAAAAGGTTTGAGGATGATCAAGGTGTGTTTTGGCAAAATTCAGACAAGCCTTAATGTTCTTCTGGGTTAGCAGTGGTTTTCACATCACCACTCTTCCATGGATGCTGTTTTTGCCCATTACCTTTCTGATAGTGGAGTCATGAACAGTGACCTTTATTGATGCAAGAGAGGCCTATAGGTCTTTTGATATTGTCCTTGTCACGTTACATTACTGAATGAGTAACTGCTGTGCTCTTGGAGGAATTATGGAAGGTCAGACAATTCTGGGAAGGTTCACTACTGTGCAGAGTTTTTCCCTTTTGGAGATAATGGCTCTCACTGTAGTTCTTTGGAGTCCCAGAGCTTTTGAAACAGCTTTGTAATCCTTCCCAGACTGACGTATTTAAATCAAATCATCATTTCTGGAATCTTTTTTCAGTTTTGGAATAGTGTGTTACTGGGTAAGATCTTTTAAACAATTTTAAGTTGTTGAAAAAGTTCTATTTAAGTGTTGATTTGATTGAACAGGGTTTGCAATAATCAGGCCTGGTTGTTTCTAGTCCAGCTGAACCCCATTATGAATGCAGTTTCATAGGTTTGGGGAATTAGTAACTATGGGGGGAAATACATTTTCACACAGGCGCAGTTGGTATTGGATAACTTTTTTTGCTTCAATAAATAACATTATCATTTAAAAACCCTTATTTTGTGTTTACTCAGATTGCTTAAATCCACAATTTAGTAGGAGATATACACAAATACATAGGAAATCAAATACTTTTTTAATAGCACTGTATTTTTCTCAATTTTCTAAGAAATTTAGTTGGTTTTGTTTCCCAAAATATGTGCTCCTAGTAGCCTAATTTAAACCACTATGACCAGGCAGTTAGTAAGGGCTGAATGAATGAATGATACAAATGCATCGATTCACCGACTTTGTTTGTCTCTCAAGCCTGTCCTACATGAAAGTAAAAACCTTCAACTCACACAATTTACTTTCTTGTGTCCCAAGAGATCCTAGTCTACCTCCAATCTAATCCAAATCACGGACACACCATTCTGCCAAGCCTCTAATCTGTATCTGTATTTGTACCTGTTTAAAAAAAAAAACTTACCTGTTCAATCAGAATAATGCATGAATATTCATTTACATCCCTAGTGTACCTAGTGTGTAGTAAAACACAGAAGGTGGAGAGCTCAGAGCAAGGGAGCAGATCCTAATTGATATAAATACATTTAATAAATGTAATAATATTTACTGTACTTATCACTACTGAAAATGTTGAAAAAGATGATCTCTTCCTTCTTGTAAAGTGACATGATAACACAGCACAGATAAAAGCACCTTGAGAAGTCATCACTGTGAACTTCTGAGTGCTAAAATGCTACAACGATGGACAGATGGAGCAGTAGAAGAGTGAAGTTACAAGGGTTTTTTGGTCTGCGCACTTAGGAGCGAAAGTTAATGGGGGTGTCACAACTGCAGTGAAAGCAGAGTGATGCCGAATACAGAGGTCAGATGACAGGAGAGAGCGATAGAGAGAAGGAGAAATAGTGAGAGACTGTATTAGCAACCCTACTTTTATATCCAATATTTTTTGCAAAGAATTAGGGCAAAGGACAAAGTAAATAATTTCAGGACAAAGAAAATATATTTATTCCTCTTAACCAAAACGTAGTCAATCGGTCTGGTGTCAATCATATCACTGCATGTCCCACACTTCTCCCATACTGTGTCTCAGTATCTCAAACTGACTTGTTTACAGTGTGTTAGACTGCTATTTACAAAAATGGACAGATTAAACAGTTTTAAGTCAGATAAAATAGTTATAAGATCAAATCTGATCAGTTTTTTTCCTCAGTACATATTTTGGTGTCATGCCACACAAATCATCGGGTAGAATGTAGATTTGTATATTAGAAGGGATTTGGGTAATAATATAGGCCTACTTATGAGCATTTAGGTTAGTCAGTTAGGATGATGCAAACTGGAGACTATTCTCATCTCTTACTTGTTAGCAACATTAGCCTTGTAGTATTAATGAAGCAAACTTCAGACACCAAACAGACCCTGACTGATTGAGTAATTTTGGAGTTAGGGGGAATTTTGTATATTTTATATTTTGACATTTATATTCTCTTTATATAAAAGAAATGTAGTGCACAATTATGTCTATTATGAAATGCTTCCAGCTCCCCAAATTTCCACAATAGTAGGAAAAATCAAGTGGAAGTGAGACCTCTAGTGGTTAAATACTGCCTTCTTTTTTGATCAACTCATGAAGGCTGATATTTCAGAACTGGGCCCTCAGATGTCCCTTGAAATGCTCTCACTGTGGTGAACGATATTATATATATATATATATTAGACAGATTCTATTGAAAGCACAAACTTTCAGTAATCCATGCATGTGCTGGTGCACAATTTCAACCTAACAAAAACACAAACCTATTTCACGTCTATGTTTGAGCTGAATCACTGAAACGATGTTATCAAAGCTGTGTGGAGGACATTATATTAGGCTGATCATTAGCTAATTAATATTATATACGGTATTAATAAAGAGTCAAATTAAATATTAGCACTTAATTTTTTTTTTGGTTTATATTGAAAATACAGTGAAACCAAATGTAAATATTAAATATATTGTGTGTCATAGATGGATATGAGCATTTTGTGTGTGTGTGTGTGTGTGTGTGTGTGTGTGTGTGTGTGCAGGTCTGATTGTGTACGTGGGGATGATGCTGGGAGCTGTAATGTGGGGTGGTCTGGCTGATAAACTGGGACGACGTCAATGTCTCCTCAACGCTCTGGCCATCAACTGCATCTTCTCTTTCATCTCCTCCTTCTCCCAGGGCTATGGCTTCTTCCTCTTCTGCAGACTCTGCTCCGGAATTGGGTAATGCAAGTTTTCCTTTACAATTGCAAGTACACAGCCATAAGTTTAAAACAACCTGCCTAAATATTGTGTAAGTCCCCCTAGTGCCGACAAAACAGCTCTGACCCATCAAAGCATGGACTCCACAAGACCTCTGAAGGTGTGCTGTGGTATCTGGGACCAAGACGTTAACAACAGATCCTATATCCCGATATGTTAATCAATGATAATCAATGTTATTCACATCACCTGTGAGTAGTTTCAATATTATGGCTGATGGAAAAAATTTTGTAGGGGCAAAATTGTTGTTTCTATCTGTAGGGCATTGCCTTAATCATTGTGTGTTGCTCTTAATGCTTTCATGCGTCAAAATCCAAAAGGAGAATGACACATTTTGTAGAAGTGTACACATTCAGTGTTGAACAGATGTTCTCCTCATGGTGTCATACTATGAAGTATAACTGTATTATTATTCATATTTCACTTATGCAAAATGTCTGAAATTCCTGTGTTAGATCACTGTGTAACTGTAAGTACCACCCAGTGCTTCTTTGTTCTCTACAGAATAGGTGGCTCTATCCCCATTGTGTACACGTACTTTGCTGAGTTCCTGCAGATGGATAAACGGGGTGAGCACCTGAGCTGGCTGTGTCTGTTCTGGATGCTGGGAGGCCTGTACGCTTCCTTCAGTGCCTGGGGAATCATCCCTCATTATGGTAATAACAGTATTAACCTTCAGCATCTTTATGCTAATCATCACCATGGTGATAAAGACCATAATTATCATTTAAAAATCAGAGGGCAAGTCTGGAAGCATCTGTTCAGGTGGAGGGGAGGTAAATGTGAATGGGGATATGAATAAGTATATGAACACTGAGTATTAGAATACTAAAATTGCTACTTTACACTCCTTTTGAATCGTTTCCCTTCTTATTATATGAATATTAATTCATTCCATTTTATAATGTGGATCATTTCTCATTTTGTTGTGTAATAATACATTTTATACCACAGTGAGGTCGATCCTGATTGGTCAGATTTGGTTCTCAGTAGTGCCGTTTGCAATTCAAATCTCACGTTTATATTAAATTAGTCTTCCTAATACATTATTGCTTCTATCCTAACCACATACACAGGTTTTTGTTATCATGGATTCTCTACATAACGGGATTAAAAACATGTATAATCATTGATTTTTGACATATAGTGAAGTTTTCTGTTGATTTACATGTTTGTTTAGTTACATGTTAACAGTCAGGGGTAAAGGTGTAATTTTAAGCTTATTATTGTATTTGTATTGTATTGTATTGTAATTATTTGTAACATTAGTGATAGCAAGAACTTGTTTTGTGGATGTTTCTGAATATTAAATGTAACTATAAATGAATAAAAAATATATGATGTGCCAATTAAATAAATAAATAAAAATTGTTGCCCAATTGTGGTGGTATTAGAGGAATAAAACATTTCTGTTATTGGAAAATAATCAACTTTGGTGTAGTAACAGTAACTCAGTTTCTTGTTGGGCCATCCCACCACCATGTCAATTATTATTTTCCTACAACAGCACACCCCATCATGTTGTAAACCTTAAAAAATATCTATAAATCTATATTTATTATCCATCTGTAACCCCAGCAGCTTCATACATGGAAAGGAAAGGGAATCTCATTGGAAAGGAATGTATTTGCAAGCTTGAGGAATGTCTGAACCTACTGGGAGTTTGATATTCTAGTATAAAACATTAATTCTCAATTTTCCACATTAAAATTTATTATATAAGAAGTGTTATTCAAATCCTGTTCGGTTTGGGTCGTGCCATGACAAGAATTAATCAAACCCTGCTTCCCTTGGTCTTCTTCCTTTAAAAACAGGAATAATCTCGGCACCTTTAGACATCTCTGCACATTAGAGGTACATCAGATCAATGTTAGAAGAAGCCTTGTTATGGTAATAAAGTGAGATGTGATTTCTGCTGGTGTGTTGCAGGTTGGGGTTTCAGTATGGGCACTGAGTTTCAGTTCCACAGCTGGAGAGTGTTTGTATTGGTGTGTTTCCTGCCTGCGGTGGTTGCTCTTGCTGGACTTGTATTTATGCCCGAGAGCCCACGGTACCTCCTCGAGGTAATGCCAATCTTGTTACCCAGGCAGAGTAGAAAACATTTTCAGTTTGGATGTGAAAATCTCCAGTATTGAATTAACACCCAGCGTGTTGCTTTAACATGTTCAGAATTCATTTGTGTCTAACTGGAGATATATAAATACTGTAGGGTGTCAATTCAACACTCTGGGTATTAATTCAACAATGGGGATTTTGCTGTGTACGAGCATGATCAGGTGACACAAGTTCAGGATCAACCTGTGAGGCATCAACACTTCAGTACACTAAGCTGCCCAGTGGTTCTTTAGGGAAACTAAAATGGCTTTTATATGGCCTTAATGAACCATTTCTGGCACCTTTATTTTTAAAACTGTGTTCATATTTGCAAATAAGTCTTAATATACTGTAGTCAGGCCAGGTATATTTGCATAGTAGTTTTTTCTCCAAAAAAAAATCTGAAATGTCTGGAGCTTCATTAAATAGCTGCAGCACCACTGTGTAAACTTTCTAAAATGTCAGTGTAACTGTAAACATGCGTGTTTTCAGAATGCAAGGAATGACGAGGCCTGGATGATCCTGAGACGTGTCCATGACACCAACTGGAGGGCGAAAGGTGAACCAGAGAGAGTGTTTCAGGTGTGTGAATCACAGGATAGACTAAATCTAAATCAATTCAGGTTAAGGCAATGTTCTGATTCCCCAAATTCTGATTTCCAGCCCTGGAAAATGTATGTTTAAATCAGAAATTTGCTGCATGTAAACACCTTATTCAGAAAATCCACTGAAAGGACACATATGAGCATGCTCAGTCCACAAGGAATTGTGGGTAGCGATATCAGCATCTTGAGTCACCTGGGAAATAACAGGCGGGAAGGAAATGCATATATGCAGATCAGTATACTTACAGCAACCATGTATACAGGAATATTCTGATGTCTGTACACATATAAACATCGTATTTGGAATATGGTTACAGCCCAAATAAAGACCTTAAACGGAATTTGATCTGCATGATAAACAACATTGTGGACAACACAGCTAAAACAATCAAAGCTGTCAGTGTGAACTACTACACAAAACTGTATGGATTAGATCTCCGTATAAATCTGTACAGACCCAAGCTTTCAGTACATCATACTGCTAGATCTTCACTGTGAAATATCACTCTTGCTAACAGTCAGCACTTAGCATTGTGCTTTTTCTTTTTTTAGGGGAGGACTTAGACCTGACTCTATTTTGTCATGTTGTTGATTGTATTTAAGGATAAAGGATAACTGTCGGTAACTCTATTTGTCAGGTTTCCGAGTTTAAAACTTCTCAAACTCAGGAGGATGATTTCATTGAGATCCAGAGCGAGACTGGAACGGCTTTCCAGAGGTTCATGGTCAGACAGATGACTCTGGTCAAGCAGGTATAATGTAAATCAAGCTTTAAATCAGGGCTTTATGACTATAAAACCCTGCAGTGATTAGTTACTTCATGTATTTTTAAAGGTGATGAAGAACTTGATGTCACTCGCCGCTCCTAAACTGAGACTCCATGGATTGTTCATTGCCATTGTCTGGTTTACGATGGCATTTGGGTAAAATGACTTTTTCTCCTGCACTAGTTATCTAATACATAATGCATCCCTGTTCTTCAGGTCAGATGAAATGATATTCCATTTCAGGTTTCTACAAGCTTGATAACTTGCTGTTGTGATTCCCTTTGCTCTGTAGATATTACGGCCTTTCAGTCTGGTTTCCTGACCAGATAAAACACCTGGAATATGAAGAGTACGAGTCTAAGACCAAGATATTTAACAAGGATAAGATTGAACACTTTCACTTCAACTTTTCTTTGAAAAACCAGATTCACACAGAGGGCCATTATATCCGTGACTGGTATGTTGTTGTTTTTTCCTTTCTATTTGTCCAAAGGATAGACTACTTAGAGGACAGAACAAACTTAGCAAATAATATAAACAAGTTCTGACTAAAGGTTCACACATACAGTGATTTTATTTCCGCAAGTCATCAGTTGCTGTACTATGAGGTTGCCAGTAGGTGTTCCTACAGTACTACTGGTTGCCATAGTAACATTTATCAGTGGGCTGCACAACTAGAAATCCACTTTTGACAACAAACCTGTATATAACATTCACCAGTGTATATATGCATCAGATGAAGGAGAAGCAGTGTGAGCTCTTTGCCACTAAAGCCATTTATCTGTGGCAAAAGCACAAGCGCCGGACTGTCTGGGTCTATATGTAGGACTCGCACGCAACATGGCGGATCACGGATCACGTGCACTCTTCTGCTATAGAAAATCAATCAACACCTTCTGACTAATCGAATAAGACTGAAAAGTTCAATATAATAGTTGAAAGTTAACAAGCTTACTAGTTAGCCTGAGCATTCACTGATCGTTCGTTACTGTGTATTGTGTGTACAGGTTTGTCGGAATAGAGATGAGAAATGTGAGGTTTAAAGAGACCGTCTTTGAACACTGTTACTTCGAGGACATCAAGTCGACAGACACCTTGTTCGAGAACTGCACCATCATCAACACTGTTTTCTACAACACGGGTATTTTAACTCAAAGATGCAAAATCCTTTTGAACCACATCAGCCGCCTTTATTATAGTTGCTTGCTAATTGAATCAGTTTTATCTTCGCAGATTTATGGCGTGATTCCAAGTTCATCGACTGCAACTTCACCAATGTCACATTTTCTCATCCTAAACGCGGCTGCCATCTTAACTTCCAGGAGGAAAATGACATCTTGATTTATTTAGTCAGTTTTCTGGGCAGCTTGTCTGTGCTCCCAGGCAACATCATCGCAGGCTTCCTGATGGATAAAATAGGTCGAATTAAAATTATAGGTGAATTACATCGCTGACATTTTTTTCTTTCTGATTGTGGTGGTCAAAAAATAAACCATGTTAACAAATATTGAAGATACCGGATAAGGGTATCATTTTAATTTTTTTTTAATTTACGGAATATTTTTAGTTTAGAGAAAAAAACATTATTTTAAATTTCAAAGTCAGATTACTAACGTAAAAAAACTTTTTTGTTCCAAAAAAAAAAAACTACACATGGTCATGGTTCTATTTAGGTGTAGCATAGCATTAATAATTCTGGTAATAGTCCTCACAAATATTGCAAGATAAATATGTGTGTGTGTGTGTGTGTGTGTGGTCACAGGTAGCTCCATGCTGGTGTCCTCTGGCTGTACTTTCTTCCTCTTCCTCTGCTTCAGTCCTGGTGCTGTGGTCAGCTTCCAGTGTCTGTTCTACGCAGCATCTGCAGCCGCTTGGAACGGAATTGAAGTTATAACAGTCGAGCTTTATCCAGCCTCTAAAAGGTAAAACTGATTTCACAGATTATTTTATAGAGCACAAATAAACAGCGTCAACTTGGCCATATTTCTCCACATCCTGGTTTAAGTCTGCAGGTCCTGGCTGAAGATTGTAGGCTGCATATTGTAGGGTGTGTTTTGGATCTTTAATTATATCATATACAATTATATACACAGTGTGGGAGCACAAGCACGTACACACTTGTCAGGTGATGCTGTTGTGTGTTCAACAAGAACGCACACAAAGGCTGCTTAAGTAAGATCGCCTCCTGGTGGAGAATCCTCAACCTTTATTTTTGTTGACAATGTTGTACACTGGAAAATTGTTTTAAATTATCTGGCTAAGAAAAGTATATTTGTTTGTTTGTATTGTTGTTGTTGTTGTTGTTGTTGTTGTTACCTGAGTTACCTTCATAGCAGTCAGTAGTTTATCAACTGAAAATAATCAATGATGGTGTGGTCGTGAAGCGGAATTGCTTTTAACACCATGAGGTTAACTACTTTCCTCTTATACTACAGTTACTTACCAACATCAGCAATGTTTAACTTTTATTTACTAAGGAGCAAAAAAAATTTTTTTTATCTGTTCACAGTTAGCTTTAAATTTGTGGAACATCCATGATTACCTTATAGCAGCTATAAAGCATCCTCACCAGGTTTTTCTCCCTCTTGAAGTTAATGCAGCTTGTCATGTTTTTAAGACACCTTCAATTGTGAAGACTTTCCAGTGTCAGAAAGCTTACACCTTTACCTCTGGCGTCTGTGGATCAGGTGGTAGAGCGCGTTGTCCACTAATCGTAGTCTTGGCGGTTCGATTCCCGGCCCACGTGACTCCACATGCCAAAGTGTCCTATGGCAAGACACTGAACCCCAAGTTGCTCCCGATGGCAAGTTAACGCCTTGCATGGCAGCTCTGCTACCACTGGTGTGTGAATGAAACACCATGTAAAGCGCTTTATTTATTTTTTTAAAGCACTATATAAGTGCAGACCATTTAACATTTACAAATTTAACTCTGACTATTGCAAAACGCTGACACTGGAGACTCAATAAAAACCTATAGAAAACTTTACTATACCCACAACAACAGTTTTTTAAAATAGGTATGTGGATCGTCAACTATACAAGTCCTTTGTAAGTTGTTGCTATATAGAAACTATATGCTATATAGATAAACCCGTGATATGAATTTTGTGTTGCTATAACCAGTTCAACTCTTTCTGACCAATCTGATATAATATTACATGCTAAATACACTCTTATTTTTTACTGACCTCTATGTACAGTATAGTTACTACAAAGGTCTCTTCTTACTCTTGTGATTTCTCTCCTTTACATTGTTAGCTCTAGGTAAGTTGTAATGAACATGTTTAAACAAATTCTCCCTTACTGAGCTCTCATGTTGCGCTCTTTTTCTCTGCAGAGCGACTGCTTTTGGCGTGCTGAATGGCCTGTGCAAGTTGGCAGCCATCATTAGCACCTTCATCTTCTCCAAATTTGTTGGAATCACTAAGATTGTCCCCATCTTACTGTCCTTCTCTGCCATGGCGTGTGGAGGCCTGCTCGCGTTCAAGCTTCCTGAGACACGTGAAGTCATTCTGCAATAATCAACAAAACCCAGCTAACATACAATGAGCCAAACTTCAGAAATATTAAGGCCTCGTAGCAGTGCGTGGTCCAGCTGGAAACTGGACTTTCTCACACTTAGACTGGTGGAAAAGTGATTTGATTGTGTACATGTTAAAATCATGTTTACCTTAATTAGCTTGCATTTATACTATATGGCCAAATGTTTGTGGACACCTGAACATAACAGCCATATGTGGTTCTTCCCCTAGTTGTTGTCACAAAGTTGGAAGCACACAATTGTATAGGATTTGTTTGTATGCTGTAACATTAGGATTTCTCTTTACTGGAACTAAAGGGCCCAAACGTGTTCCATGACAATGCCCCAGTGCATAAAGCACAGCTCCATGAAGACATGTTTTGCCATGGTTAGAATTAAGAATATCTTAGAATAAGATATTTAGTGTTTGGAACACCAACATCACCCCTCTCCCATCATGAATGAGCACAAATCCCCACTGCCACACTCCAAAATTTTGTGGAAAGCCTTCCCAGAAGAGTGGAAATTATAATAACAGAAAAGGGGAACTAAAACTAAGCACATATGGTTGTTATGGTCAGGTGTCCAGAAATATTTGGCCATATAGTGTACATTTTTTCATTTGACAGATGGTTTATTTAGAGATTTATAAGAATCCAATCCAAGCACAGAGCTAAGCCGTTAAAGGTCTTGTTTAATTAAGGGCACAATCCTAGCTCAACCTGGGAATTGAACTCGTAGCCTTCAGTCAGTAGCACAGAACCAATGCACTGCTTTATTAGTTTTAAAAACCAGGGGTGCTTTTCCAAAAACAATGAATCTTAGAAAATAACAAACAACATGACAAAGGACATATGTTTATGTAAGAGAACACAAGTCTGCAAATGAGCACCACAAGCATATAGAGTTCATTATTTACGTCAAGGTGAAGTGTGAATGTAAAAAAACAAGCTGAAAGTACACTACTACTACTACTACTACTACTAAAAATAATAATAATAATACTGCTACTACTACTACTACTATTACTACCACTACTACTACTACTACTACTACTACTACTACTACTAAAAATAATAATAATAATACTGCTACTACTACTACTACTATTACTACCACTACTACTACTACTACTACTACTACTACTACTAATAATAATAATAATAATAATAATAATAATAATAATAATAATAATAATAATACTATAACTACTATTACTATTACTACTACCACCACCACTAATAATAATAATAATAATAATAATAATAATAATAATAATAATAATAATAATAATAATGATGATGATGATGATGATGATGATGATGCATTAATGAGTGATTTTTTTGTATTAAAATTAGCAGCCTCTGCCTAGACCTGCATGCAAGATCCAAATAAAGAAGTACTTTGTTTATAACGAATGAGTCAGGTTACTCGTTGTAAACAAAGTGCTTAGCATTACAAATCTTTTTGGAAACACATCCAAGATGGCCCCTTTGACAATCATTTTCTGTCTGTTCCTTCCTCAGAAGACAGAACAGTGTGTGTGTGTGTGTGTGAGAGAGGGAGAGAGAGAGAGAGTTGTAATATTTATAGAAAGCATTTATCTTTAGAGATTCTACATTTCTCTGTTCTGTGGGTGTTTTTGGACCTGTTGATTAGATTACATCAGATTTTTTATTTTATTTTTTTGCCGTAGTTTTGAGTTCTTTTTATTTGAATATTGAAAAAAAATAGAAAAGGTAGGTTATAGTATGAAGGCAGTAATTTGATTCTGTATATATGATTGATACACAAGCACCGGTTCCACTGCACATTTTACACCAAAAAACAACAACAACGTTTATTTTCCACTAATGTGGAGGACTGGACTGGTTATTGTGCCAAGAGTTAAAGTGTAAAAGTGAATGCATCGTAGCTTTAGTACACCACACCTGACAACTAACACAAACGTTCATGCATGTATATAATGCTTTTCCTTTCAACTACAACATCATTTCTATAGCGTTTGATAGAAAAAAATAGAATGGCATACTACTATATTTTACAGTATATTTTCACAATGCACAGTACTACACATTACATAAATTATACCTTGTCTTTGTATTACAATCCTTTCTTCATGCCTTTATATTACAAACATTTTACATTACATTACAGTAGAACCATTTCATATCCTAGTAATTGCTCCTAATGTGTAACAAGCACCCTCAGGAATACTCTCAGCACCAACATACAGCATTTCCTATATCATTATCCACATATAATTCTTTGTATTCACACCAATCGGTCATTATGACTGACTTTTATGGTTTTACAATAAATATGTGATGAATGTTAAAGTGGAATTACAGCAGATCTGGACAAAAGGATGTATTTAGGTGTCATGAACAAAAAACATCATCAATCATTTGTATCCACGGAAACATGTTAATGCATTATACACTATACACAGGTACAACAGTTTGTGGGGTGTGAGTGCAGTGAAATGGGTAGTATGAACAAAACTGCATAATTTACTGTTTTTATATTTCGTGTTTAAAAATGTATCAAAACAGACTACTACTTTATGTTTTTCAGATATAAAAAATAAAGCGTTTGACTCTTATTTTGTGTGTGTGTGTGTGTGTGTGTGTGTGTGTGTGTGTGTGTGTGTGTGAAAAAAAAAAAAGAGAGAGAGAGAGACGCTGAGACCGAGACAGTCAGGAGAAAGAGGCAGGTGGAAAAACACAGCAGCACACACACGCGTGAACAAATCACACTTCAGCCTGTAGCTGTTTATTTGTGCCAAGGTGTGAAATGAAATCTGGATATCCAGTTTAGTGAAATATTTATATATTTTACTCTTCTTACCAATGAGAAAATAGTTACAGATATTCTACTATAGGGAGACGTTTGTTAACAATACACAGTAAATGATTTAACCACTTAATATCCAAGCTTATTATTAGGCTCTTCATCTTACAGCATCTTATGAATTTTTCTGCAGTGAACCTAATGAGAAAAAAGTATGTAGTAACCTCATGTTTGAACCTCTCAAAGGGTTAAACAATGTCTCATATCTCAGATTAGAGGGGTCATAGAACATGCCTCTATATTTCGCACTAACTCCTATGTAACAGGGTTTTAGTCTCATGGTGTAATTAGACCATCTAGTCTATTTGGAATAGAATGAGGATACGTCTTTTACACTGCAATGCCCTTTCTGTAAGTGATTCTGGATAACAGTGTCGGATAAAGGCTATTAATGTAAATGAATCGTGTTATTTAGGCCTTTAAAAAATAATAATAATAATTTTAATGTAATTTTTTAAAAGAAATAAAACATGAAATAATACCAATGAACAAATAAATAATTGACAAGAAATAATCAAATACTCTGCAGGAGAAATGCACTGAAAACATAATTTGATCACTGGAGAGAATGAAATAGAAGCAGTGCTTGGGATAAGAAGAGCTTGTTTTGCTTCACACCTCGGGTGTAAAATGCTGCACACACACTCCTGACTTCCCACAGGAGCAGCGGTCAGCACGAGGTCTCACAAGGTTACTGAGGATTACACGCTCTGTTGAGGGTTTAATGGAGAGAGAAATCTGTTACGCAGAGATGCAATCTGAAACAACCATGATAATAATCATAATCATAATCATAATCATTATCTGAGGGCATGACAGTGTCTGGATGGAAGATGTGACTTCAAATTGTACTAGTTATCCCCTTATAGGGACATGGCAGCAGGTCCAGGTTTACATTCCTAATTCCTATAACTCCATACAGTTTCTATTAGTTTCATTGTAGTTATGAAATAATATGCTTTACGACCAATTATTTTAACAAGTTAACCCTTTATATATATATATATATATATATATATATATATATATATATATATATATATATATATATATATAGTTGTGTGTCGTTTTGTGTTAGAAGATGTTTATTTTGCATTTATGGAAGGAGTCACCAGTGTCAGAGTGTCATCTGTAATGTTAACCTTTCCGCCATGGTAAAGTCTTCAGGTCAGAGGACTTATTAATAACATGACACATTATGTTTATAGCGGATATAATATAAGTGATGATGTTTTTCACAAACATTTCACAACATTAAGTGGATTCAAAGTATGGTGTGTCATTCTTTAATAAATAAAATTGTAAAATTGTAAAGCTGTGGTATAAATAGAGGAATAAATCTTCTTTATATCAGGTCACTGCACAGCACAACCTGTAGTGTGTAACTCCTTATATAAATTCTGAATAATTATGGCAAGTATCAGTGCACAAACCTGGTAGATTTTAAGCTACTATATACTTGTAATTACCATATATGTAAGTATTAAATACCAGGTAAGTGATATACAAACACGTATACGCATGTTTCACATGTGCATGGTGTGTTTACTCAGGACTGCTGCCTCGAGCTGCTGAAGGGAAGGTAAAACTGGAAAGACACACACAGGTGCCAGCTTCACTTTTCCCTCCAAAACATGGAGGTGTAAAACCCAACACGATGCTGAATCGCCTTGGCGTTCTCTCACCCTCCCTGCGAGAGTAAGGCTGAGGACGATTCCTGAAAAAAATAAAATGAGTTGCACAGATGAACAGGGCTCCAAATTCCCCAATGCTGAACACTTCGGGAAAACCGAGGCTGAACGTGTGAGAAGCGTGAGAGTCATCGGGCCCTTCTGCTCGACCTTTTCAGTGTAGGTCAGAGTCAGTTCACTACAGAGTTCGGTTGGGTCAGTAAGAATCTGTGACTACAGTTTCATGTCAGTAAAGTCTTCATATCATGTGTTTAAATGAAATAAATATGATGGCTAAGTTATACGTTAAACGTATACAGTACATTAAGCATATATATGTTATTAACCCACAAACGTTAAACCAACATTAAATATCTAGGAATCTTTTTTTCTCTGTATATAGTCTGATGTAATTCAGCGCTTATCTCAGAATCTGCGTGTGGTATGGGAGATTCATACGAATATGTGCAGTAATCTGGAGTATCTGTGTGAACTGGGAAGTCAGATTCAGTGTCGGCGTAGAATAACTAAAACTTAGATTATGCGTTACTTTTCTGTAATGAAGAGTTGCGCCAAGAAGCCTAGAGAAGAAAGATGACTTTGTCTCAGCCTGACAAATCAGATATAAAGTCATTAACAACGCTAGTGCTAACATTAGTATTCCGTCTTAAAGGGTGGTTTTGAAGCTGTGTTTCCTGGATGTACAAGTGTATACATGAATAAAATACATGAATAAAAGTGAAAATTGCTTTTTGGACTTTTCCTTCACAAGCACAGAGTCTCCTAAGCAATCTTTTACCTGATACTGTAACACTATTAACCACGACAATGTCTTGGGTCTACCTGTTCACTAATCTCACCCAACACTTTTTGTCCATTATCCATATCTGCTGTGTTAGTTACACAGCCCCTCTTCTAAGACTGTGTAAAGTTAAAGCTAATAAATCCTAACAATGTAAACAAACTACAGCTACATTTAATAAAATATAGTTGCTTTTGTTTTTTATGTACTTTATATTTAAAGTGTATTTCCTTACAGGACTGTCTTGCCACAGCGATTTCAGCCATATTGTCTGGAAGCAAACAATTTTGAGACATTAAAGCTTGCTGGCTTTTTTCACCTATTAGTGGTTAAAATTCTAGTTGATTTCGAGAGCATTACCACAGATGCTGAATCAAGTCTTTTCTATCTGTATATTTTAAAAATGTTGACTAGGTTCTTTTATTTTTATTCTAGAGCGCTGTTAAATTCTTAGATCAGATTGGTCAGAAGGCGTTAATTACATTTCTATAACAGCAGCTCTGACAGGAGTGCTTTGTGGTTTCACCATAACATGACAAACTGTGTTTCTTCTTTCTTATTTACATTAAGTCGAAGAACGATTGGTACGACAGCTGTTGTAATGCAATGTTTATCAAAACTGTATGCTTGAAATATGCTTCATGATGAATAGCTGGAGGTTTCTCTCCATGCATGTTTTCTCCATGCTTCCTGAGTTTCCTCCTGGTACTCTGGTTTCCTCCCCCAGTCAAAAGACATGCATTGTACTGAATAGATTGGAATTTCCATAGTGCCATTATCCGTAGTGTGTGAATGGGTGTGTGATTGTGTTGGCAATCCTAGCCAGCGTGTCCCCCGCCTTGTGCCCCAAGTTCCCTGGGATGGGCTCCAGGTTCCCCAATGACCCTGTGTAGGATAAGCAGTATGGAAAATGGATGGATGGATGGATGGATGAATAGCAGAATGGGGAAAGCTAGGGGTTTCATTTGTTTATTGATTAAAAGGGTCTCATTATTGATAGGCTACTTCTGCCTCAAATGATATGATACACCATCATATGGTATTGGGTATGAGCTAAAATTCCCAAATGGACAGTGTAGTAAGTTTTGGTTTGACATTTTTATTTAGATTTTTTGCATCTGTATCCATGGTTACGTTTGAATGTAATAATCTTAGATATCATTTTTATACATGATATATAACTCAAATGTGGTTATAATTTTCACCAACCAATGATGTGATGAAAATTGGATTTTTCATCTGAGCTTTTACTTCCAAAATGAATAAAACGTCCAACAGGATAAGCATTATAATCAGAAGCAATAATCATAAATATTAAGTGCTGCATGTCACACAATTTAATGCTTTCATGGTCAGGTTCAATGGGCTGAGCTGAAACATGAAATAAGGCTGAGATATTCTGCGCGTGACTGGCCGAGCATGCTGCATTTTCACAGCTTCAGTGTCAATGACTACTTGACTCATAGATCTGGAGACGCCCTGATCACTATTCAGTGTAAATGTCACACCTCAAGTGTAGCGCACTAATGGAGGTTATTAAGCATAATTAAACCTCATTAAGGTCAAGTATGCTGCTTAGCCTTTGAAATACAACCTCAAAGCTTAGAAATTATGTTGACTTTTTTTATGTTTTCTGTTTCAGATTATAGATTTGTGATTTTTTTTTCCAATTTAAAAATAGAGGAGTTAAAACAGGAGGAGAAAAAATGTATTTTTTAAATATATATATTTGTATATATTTAGTTCTTTAAAACTTTACAGAACTTTTTGAAATATTTAAAGATATTTAAAAAGATAAGTATTGTAGTTCAGTCAATACTGGATAGTCTTTACATGCATATCCATTTACAAATTCAGCCATGAATATATTAACAAATTCTAAAAAGCATTTTTTTTTTAATAAAATAAAAAGGCTCCTACATTAAGAAACATTGGTTTAATATAAAAATATTGAAATAAGCTGAATTCA
Source organism: Ameiurus melas (assembly GCA_012411365.1). NCBI lineage: Eukaryota > Metazoa > Chordata > Actinopteri > Siluriformes > Ictaluridae > Ameiurus > Ameiurus melas. The sequence goes on along the minus strand of CM022762.1, from coordinate 8,691,682 downwards.
GTCTGAGAGTTGAACTGTGTTGGGCTGTTGTTTGGAAGAGGAGTCAGAATTCACACCTCCGCTCCTGCAGCCTCCCTGAGCTCTTTCCCACACAGAGTCCTGCTGCATGGAGGCTGCAGAGGTGTCACCTCACACCTCAGAGTCCAGCATAAAAACCTCCAGCCTCCAGGTCCTGCCTTCATTCGCTCTCTGACCTTCCAGCATAAAAACCTCCAGCTTCATTTACTCTCCAACCTTCCTGCAGACTGCTTCTCCTGCTTTTATTCACTTTCCACGTTTCAAGTATGGATACCTCCAGCATCATCCACCATCCTCACAGCCGGTGGAGCAGCCCGAGCTCTGACTCTGAGCTGTACAGCATCTCCTCCCCTGAGACTGTCTCTCCAGCACCTTCCATGGACCTCAACTGCTCTCCGACTTACCAACGCAAACTCAACAAGCTTCACAAAGCCACCTCCAGACTGACTAAAACACCCATTTCGCCCTCTGGTCTTGCCAGGAGGACGCGAAGATCTAGACTGAAGAACCCGAGTGAGCAGCGTCAAAATGCCAGCGAGAAAGAGAAGCTCAGGATGAGGGACCTAACCAAAGCTCTGCACCATCTCAGGACCTACCTGCCTCCATCAGTGGCTCCTGTCGGACAGACGCTGACCAAGATCGAGACTCTGCGCCTCACCATCCGCTACATCTCATACCTGTCAGCTCAGCTCGGGCTCAGTGAAGAATATCTGTCTCAAAGGAAGCAGCTGAGCAATGAAGATGGATGGAAAACCTCTCCAGAGATTCTGGGCTACTTTCAATGCAGATCTACAAGCACAGAGTGGGGAGAGAGACAAGGATATGGTGATTATGCAGAACAGCATCAGACTGGGAACAGTTTGGAGTACTCAGAGCAGGGAGTGGACATGAGCCAGTACAACACACAGCTCTCAGAACCAATGACGGATCAGATCTACAGCCCGGAGACAAATACGTTTCAGCAACAGCAGTGTGCTCAGTTCACACAGTCCTGCCAGGTATGTATGCAGTGATAATCAGTTATCAGTGATCAGTTATCGAAACACGATTCCAGTCGTCTCTACTAATATAACTCAATCAAAAGTGTCTCAGATTGAAATAGCTTTAGATTCTTGCATTGTTGAAGTATTGATCAAAACAAATCAAATACTGTTCTTGATCGATTTGAAACCTTCAGTAGTGAATCAACTAATACATTAGACATGGAGTAGATAAGTTACCAATTAAAGCCTACTTTCTTACAGAAGAGTATCACTAATATTCCCTCTGCTCTCTGTTACAGGTTTACAGCTATCAGCTTGTTCCCCCGGCCTTTTGGAGCTAAACATCGCAATACTTTCTACCACCAAACTCACTGGCACACCGAAACTGATGGACTCCTCCATAGTGTGAAATCCAACATCCTGTCCATTAACATGAATGTCTAAAAATGTAGCTTTAGATTCTAGATCTTAGATTATTATTTAATTTTTATACTAATTTATATATATATATGTGTATGTTATCTGTCTTTTGTAAATACAAAATAAATACAAAATTATATTTAATATGTATTTATAATAAAGCCTGTATTTTAACTAAATAATCCCGGCTACTAATGGTTTTCTGATATGTATGTAAATTCTAAACAATGAAGGCTTTAAGGTTTGTAGTATTGAGAAACACCTTGAGTTCACCTTGAGTTCTGAACTCAAGTTATGAAGCAATACTGAAGCAATAACGCTGGGGGGAATGTAATTCTGTAACCGCTGGAAGTTTTGTCAAGCAAAAAAATGATAATGATGAGAATCAGTTTCTCCCATGGGAATTCTGGCACTGTTCAGTTCAGCACAGCTCAGCAATAAGATCCAGCTAATTCAGTAATTCTCAAAGTCTTTCTCAACCATCTGTATACTACAATAACATTATACTTCGCTGTGTGTTATATAGGAGTCCCTTGTTTTTCCTGAGAAGTTAAACTGCCCACGGTTCTTCAGAAAAGTCCTCCAGATCCTGCTTTTCCAGCATCTCAACATCATATAGCCACTGTTGGAAAGGGATCAAATATGTAGAAGATGATGGAAAAGCAAAGTACGTGCAGGATCTAGAGGATTTGATTGAAGAACAGTGGGCAGTTTAACTATTCAGGACACACAAGGGACTCATGAACAACTATCTCAAAATATAAAAACAGCCGTTGATCATCCAAGTAACGAAACACAGTATTAAGAATCGAGTGTCTGTAAACTTCTGAACATGTTAATTCACTTATTATTGTGTCTTGTGGACTATATGTAAACGTCTGCTATGTGAAATAGCTTCTTCAGGACAGAACAAAATATAAAACACAATGCGATTTTAATGAGTCTTCTTAAATATTTTTTTCAATTATTAATACTTTTACAGATTCTGCAAGGGGTGTGTAAATTTATGAGCACAACTGTATATATACGCATGTCTTTGGACTGGGGGATACATGCATACACACATACATACCCCGTCCAGGGTGTCCCGTGCATTGTGCTCCCTGGGATAGGCTCCAGGCCCGAACCTGGAATGTTACATAACCCTATATATTACACAACACCATGTGCACCTACACATTCATGCAGTTATCTATCAGCCAATCATGTTGCAGCAGCGCAGTACATAAAATCATGCAGATACAGGTGAAGAGCTGCACTTAATGTTCACGTCAATCATCAGAATGGGGAAAAAATGTGATCTCATCTTATGATTTTGACCATGGTATGATTGTTGGTGCCAGACAGGCTGGTTTGAGTATTTCAGAAACTTCAAGCACAAAAGTCTCTAGAGTTAATTCAGAATGGTGCAATAAAGAAAATACATAAAATGAGTGGTGGGAATTGGCTCTCAGTGTTCACTTGAAAGAGTCGGTTCAAAGAGTCGATTCGTTGGCCAATGAGACATCACTAGTTTTTCCTGCACAGGAGTCACCCAACAAAACAAAGTTACATTTGGTTGAAGTGTAGGTCTTAGGTAGGCATTTAGGTAGGCTAAAGACAAGAGTTGGTTCTCTCTCTCTCTCTCTCTCTCTCTCTCTCTCTCTCTGTCGATGTTAGTTGTGATATGATTGTTTTGATAAAGTGAACTAACTAGTTCATTTTAAAAAATTCTTTTTTTATTATTGTTCAAATTCAATAAATAAATTAATTTTACTGGGCAATAGTATCTTAACCAGAAGATGGCGCCAGAACACTGGTTTTAACAAAAACCGACAGATAACTGTGTTACTATTCACTCTGCTCATTGGCCTTTAGAGACAGTGTAATAGGTCTACATACAAACAGTAGTCATAATTTAAACCATAGGCATATAAATGGATTATTTTAAATGCATGTGCAATTCATAGTCACATTGCTTTGTCTTTCATACATTTAATACATACTACTCAGGCTACAAGGTTACTCTTATTCAGATTGGTCTGTTTTAATTCAGAGTTGGCCATGCTTACTGAAAATGGGTTCTGTTTTATAACACTGTTAACATATTACCATGCTTCCACCAACTAGTGAAATACCAAATTACTGTACGACTACCATGCTAAGTATTACGGCATGAATTATTTACTATTCTAGTATTGGGTTCTAAGACATGACCAGATTTTAGCATTGATGTCATCCAAATTATGTGGCTCACTTGCATGTTGAGTTTTTTGTGGGGGTGTTTTTTTTTTAGAGGTTGTTTGTTGTTGTTGTTGTTGTTGTTGTTATAAGAGTACAAGTCAGAGTTTTCATATTTTCAAGGGAAAGTAAAATTTTCATAAACAAGCAGCACAGTTTGAATCCCAGGCCTGCCAGAAAGTCACAGTGGGACTAAAAGATTAAATGGAAACATAATTCTTTTCTATAGTAATATAGTAATAAGCTGCAGAATCAGTTTCTGTGTGTCCTACGATGTGTTTAGTACTGTATGTCAAGGTACGATTTTTATCAATTGCTTTTACAGGAATTTTATAATCTTGTTGTTACTCTATTACCGAACAAAACAAAACAAACAAAAAAACCTGGAACATTGTTCTTTTAGCTGGAATTGCAAAGAGCACACTGCTAATAAATTTCAAATTTATACATTATCTTTTGGCATGCTTTTAAAGTGGTCCTGTTAAGGAGGTTCCCAGATCTCCTGAGCTGGTTGTATACCTGTATGTTTAGCCAAATGCTTTTCTGTGAACCGTGTCTTTATAAAGGCCACAGCGGTAACTGATATCCTGGAACCCCGCTATCCTGCAGAGTTAGACATGTCCCCTGATCCAAACACAACTGATCCAACTATAACATTCTTGATGCTTAGCTTTGCAGATGGATTGGAGGAGTTGGCTTTAAGAGAACCTTCAGAAATGAAGCATGCTTCCTGTGCTTACACTCATACAAAAAAATGTGGTTATGCTTAACTCACATGGCTACCACTGCCGGAGAAATAGCTCAAATTTTCACTTATCCCAAACAAATAACACTTTTGACCTCCAGTTTTTTCATAATGAAAAATGCAACATTTACTGGGTGTCCCAAAGTCTCCATACATAGGGGAAATTAACCCTTTTGCCAAAAGAAGAGCATATTGTACATACATCATTCTCATGGCTAGATCGGGAAACTGTCACAAGGTTATGATGGAAACATGTCGAGCACAACACACACGACACTGTTGTCGAACAAATTAAAAAAACTAGAAGTGTTGCGGACCAACCGAGAAGTGGACGTCCACGAACATCCAATGACAAAGGCACAACCGATGTGTAAGTATGTATTGAGACTTTTGGGACACCCTGTATATTCCTATGGTAGAACTTAAATCTAACCAAAGCTAACTCTTTATATATGTCAATAAACATGGCCAATAAAGTTGATAATGATTTGTACAGTGGTCTATAGATTCAAAGTAACAGGAAGAAGGTGTAAAGTATAAAGTGTACAGCAAAAAAATAACTTTCAATTCAGTTTAACACATTCACCTTACTATCAGACAGCCATCAGCTCTATGTGTTGGTTCAGTCTGTGCTTGCTTTCTTATCAGTTTTTATCACATGGCTAAAATAACTTCAAGAGAATTCCTGTAGACATGGAAGTAACGTGTTAAAACACATATTTGAATTTATATTACAAGATTTAGAATAAAATGATATTTTGCATCTCCGCTCATTCCAAAGAGAGAATTGAAAATGTAAATGAACTGCATTTGAGTTCGTATTTGATTGATATGTGAGGTGTGCCATCAACTCTGTTATCAAGGATGGGTAAATAATGATAGAAAATATGCTAAATGTACATGTATTACAGAAAATTAGAGATTTCGTGTCGAGATCAAATAGAGGTTTTTTTTGGTAAAGGGAACTGTAGATTAGTAGTGACAGTTAAGAAAGTAACTTTAACATACTATTATAGTAGTTAAATGTAATGCTAGGTGTCCTTCATAAACCACAGCTAGGATTCTGTTTACTAGCTAGCAAAACATGCTTTCTGATGCTAGTTATCAGACAAAGGGAATCATATAAAACCTTTTATACGCTTTTTTTTTTTTTACCATCCAGTAGCAAGAGAACAGAAGGGGAAAAGGGTACCATACCAAAAAAAAAATTCCATTACTATAAAATATGAATAGCAAACTAGCATGTTAATTAGAAAAACTAGCGGCTGTACTTTTAAAAATAAAAACAGCAAACTGTACTTTTCCTTGTTGCTGGGGTGGTACAATCAAGAGTACACATCCCACACAGTCAGAAATAAGGGTACCAAAGTGTACATTTGTTTGTCATACATTCAAGGGGACATTTTGTACTTTTAGTATGTATCTTTATACTTTGAAAAATATTTTTCTTCACACTGATGTATATGTAAAGGTTTCGTCTAAAAGCTAAAAAAAAAAATGACCAGGTATAAGATCATAAAGGCTACACACTAAAACTACAAAAGATATCTCATTGAACTGCATGTCAAGGAAAAGTACAGTTTGGTACCTTTTATTTCTGACAGTGTGCGATGTGTATTCAGTCATAGCTAAGAGAAGCTTATTGTAACTAATGAGTGCTTAACTGAATGTGAAAAGCTTCTTCACGCTGCCATGTCTAGCCACAAATCCGTCCCCTGCACCCCACATCCACCATCATCTCCCACACTAATGTTGTCCTCGAGTGAGAGGGTTACATTTCAAATGCATAGAACATAGTGGTGTGAATGACGGGATTTGAAGTAATTAGTTTGTTTTGGCGCTCAGTGGCGATGGTATTTGATGTGCAAAGCATAATCCCAATACACACAGAAGTCTCTTTTATCTTCAGAGGCGAACCCAGCATTTAAAGACATGAATAAGTAGTGCTGATGTGTTAATTAACTCATAATTACGTGTGTTAAATAACATTTGAAGGGATCTCCGAATTAACATCTCACACCTTGTAATTTTTCTTTGCAGAGTCTAGATTACATATAGATAGATAGATAGATAGATAGATAGATAGATAGATAGATAGATAGATAGATAGATAGATAGATAGATAGATAGATAGATAGATAGATAGATAGATAGATAGATAGACAGATAGAAATGTAATCTAGACTCTGAGATTAATCTAGGCCGAGAGCGTGGAAATGTTGGGGGAACTTGACCCTCTTTATTTCACACCAGTGGAAGATACTGAGGTGCCATTTCACACCAAAGACTTGGGAAAGAGGTTATGTGAATTTAAAGAAAAATACATTGAATAACTGCACTGTAGTGTGTTCATAAATGAACGGATTTCAAAAATTTTGTTCAGAATTCTTTTTTTGTGACAAATCCATCCAGGGTATCCGGGCGATTTGTGAGGAATTTTCCAGTCTGTTGCATAAATCAGTGCAATACATACTCTATAGATATATAGATATCAATAATTATACTGTATATCAGCTTTAATAATTACATTCAGCATGTTTTATTTTTCTTAAAACATACATAGAGACATTATTATGTGTGTCCAAGAGAAAGAGAGAGAATGTTTTTTTTGTTGTTGTTTTTTTTGGTGGTTGTTTGGTGGGAGGGAGTGGTGGTGAGCGGGTGGCTTAGGGATGAAATGGCATGTGCTGTGTGTGTTCTCTAAGTTTCCAGGAGTCAAATGTAACACTTTAGTTTGTGGGAATGACTCATAGCGACCTGCTCCACCACTTTAATCCACGTTCCCACCATAGCAGCTCAGCCAGGTTCTGAGCTTAAAGGTTCTCCAGTGAGTGACAAACATGATATGTTAGATAACACGTATTTACAAGAGTTTAATTTACAATTAAAGCCAACGTTGTTGCTAATTTAACATGTGTGGAGAATTTTCTGCCTCTCAGCTTAAGTATTACATTGCAATATCATAGTCTGTACCATTACAACTCTGTGCACCAGGGTTATGTTACTAGGACACAGATTTACCTCCGCTTATATACAATTGGACTTCTCTGGCACATTGGGATGCATAGTATAAGCACAACATAATTTAAACAATAGTATAAACTTTACTTAATTCTGTGTATAAAGTAATACTGATCAAAAACAATTTCCAATTCCAAAAAATTCCAATACAGCTAGAAAGTAGAAAAGCAAAGATCCTTCACTCCAAGGAAAAGAAAAAAAGCACTAAATTGTACCTTTCCTTCTCACTTCTGTACCTTTGAAATATAACTCTCACCAATAAATGTTGATAATGTATCTTTAAAAAGGATTTAAGGTACATAAGCGGATTGTAATTCCTTTTTTAAAAGTTTTAAAAGTATAAATGTTTTTAGAATAATGCTTTAACTACATGCACCCTTCTAGGTAAGATACATGCTAAAGATGCTAAAAGTGTACACTTTATATTACCACCTCAGTGATGGAAAAAATACAGTTTAATTACTTTTTTCTGTATGTTTACAAGACCTTCAAATAAGTAATAGTAAAGTAAAATTACTTGGCCAGACAATAGTAAACCCACCTAGAACTGACTGACGTGGCAATCCCAAGTGAAGATTTATCAAAAATAAGAATAGGAGAAGCTGGAGAAATACCAGGACATGAAAGAGGAACTAAAGAGAATGTGTCAAGTTAAATATATGACTGTTCCATTGCTTATAAGAGCACTTACATCTGTGATTCTAGAAAAGGGAAGCTGGAAGCTAGAAAAGGGAGAAATGACCATGTTATTCTCAGAAAAGAAGAGTGCTATCCTAAATACATAAATTCTTTGAAATTGGTGGAACAATAATATGAAATCGCCCTGCGATGGACTGGCACCCTGTCCAGGTTGTACCCCACCTTGTGCCCGATACTTCCTGGGATAGGCTCCAGGTTTCCCTGAAACCCTGAAAAGGAGTAACGGTTAAAGATGGATGGATGGATGGATGGATAATATGAAATCCTATTCATAATTCTGCAGTTCTGTGATTCATGGACTTGTGTCAGTCCTTAATTGACTTGACCACCAGAGCAGCAACATGCTTGAGTGTTGATGATAATAATAATGATAATTATTATCATTAAATAATAAAGTCATTAAGCATCAGCAGCAACGAGATGTGATTATAAAAAATAACAAATCGATCAGGTCCTACTTTATTTTCTGTTGACCGAAATGAAGGCTGGATTGTATAGATCATGTATCAGCTATAATCTAACCACCTCAAAAATCCTTTCTGCCATTACTTTGCCATTACATTTTTTTTACTTTACTTTAAATCTTCCTCGTTAACTAGAAAAGGCAATTATGTGAAGCTATAGTATGTTTCATATTTATACCTAACTTTGAATCTAAATATCTGAAATGTTAATTGTGATTTCAGACATTTTCCTGGTTGTGAGGATCAGTTGCTAGGTGTTTCGTGTGGCGCTCACACCTCAGCCTTGAGCCTGGATGAGCTGCCCTTTCCCATGGACCCCCTGCCTGTGGTGTCACCTCTCCTCTCTGGCCTGAGAACAGTTCCTAGAGGTGCCACCTCACACCTCATGGAGGATATATACAAGAGCTCCACTCTGCTCCGGCATCAGTCAGACCACACAGCCTCTCCTCAAGACCTTTCCTCAATCTGAGCCACCATGGATGTCAAGAGCTCTCTTATCCAGCTTCAGGATAACACAGAGGTTCTGTTCGACTGTGAGGGCCTAAAGGAGCAAAGATTCTCTGCTTCTGATGCCGGCTACTACAGCGCCTGTAGCAGTCTCTCCCCGGCTTCCTCCACTGATTCCTGCTGTTTCTCTCCACCAACTTTCCATTATGGAACAGGACAGGAGAGCTTTCCAGAGCTCTTCCCTCTGATGAACAACACTGATCAAGAAGAGAAGAAAAATAGCAAGGTGGGTAAGAGGACCGGACGACCGCGATCAAAGTTCCCTGGGCTGAAGCGCCAGAGTGCGAGTGAACGGGAGAAGCTCAGGATGAGGGACCTGACCAAAGCATTACACCATCTCAGGACCTACCTGCCTCCATCAGTGGCTCCTGCTGGACAGATGCTGACCAAGATAGAAACTCTGCGCCTCACCATGCGCTACATTTCCTACCTCTCGGCTCAGCTGGAGCTCGGGCAAGAAGCGGTAGCTCATGGGAGTCCTTCAGCACCAATGCAGGCTCCAAGCACGGCAGCTTTCTATGAGCAGAGCCTTAACCAAGTGGCTCCTCAGACACCAAACTTCTCCACACAGGATGTCTTCAATATGCCTTACTGTCAGGTATGTACTCAATAATACGGTATCTTTAATATATGCAAATAATTACCTAAGAATTGTGCTTATTCATTAACACATAACTTGTTACTAATTATGACTAATATGTAATCTCTTTTTTTGTGTACAATAGAATGCACAGAATAGCAGCCTGCCTTCATCTCCAGCTCAGGATTACTGGATTCCCCAGCAGCAATACTGCTATTATGAACAGTGTTAACTGCCATGGAGGACATTTTTATTGAAGGGCTATTCATATTCATATTGTTCAATGCTGTTAATACTGTAAAGTTTGTAAATAGTGAACATTTTATATCCTTATTTATATTTTTTGTATTTTTTATGATTTCTTTTTTTTTACAAAGTCATAATTTATTAATTGCAAGATATTTGTGGGGGAAATAAAACTATAAAAAAAATAAAGATTTAAAAAACAACTTACCTCTGTGGTTTTTTTTTTAAAGTTCTACTATCTGATATTCTTTATAAGTCTATAAATTTAAATATATAACCCACGCCCAGCACATCCTAATGATAGACAGGTGGGTGATGGTAATATCACATTGTAATTAGCACCTCGAAGGGAAGGTCCCCTGGTGAGATAAAAATAAAACAGGCAGGATAGTAAACTCATTCTCACCATGTAGCTCTTTTAATGCTGCTGGTCAGTAAACAAAGTCGAGCATTGAACCCAGTGGGACTCCGCTCTGAAATGTAAGGCTTAATATCTTGACTTCCTACTGAGCTGAATGCGGATTGCAGAGAATGGGAGCTCACCCGGAGAGCTTTTCAGTTCTTGGGGAATCAAAATGATTTACTTAAACTTGAATGCATTTATGCAACTTTTTTTTATTTAATTGCTGAAATCTGCCTGCAGCAATGCTCTACTGGTGTCACTTGAGAGGTGTGGGGCTGTGGGATTGAGGATGGGTCTTTAAAAAACAGCGCACCTCCAAGGCGACAAGCCTTCAGCTGTTCCCAGACACAACACTTACTCTGTCCATCTGTGCTGTGTGTCTTGTCTACGTCCTGTCCCAGTGCTGCAATGTCAGGGCAGAATTAATCACTGGCTACAATGAGACGTTTTTAAATGAAGTATTCTGACAAAAGATACTACACATAAGGAATAAAAGGTGAGAAATTAAAGCTAACAAAAACAAACAAAAAAAAAATATATAAAGTGACTTAGTGTGGTTTTCGGCCATCTGTGCAGCTTGGTATAAATTCTACAAGTCTATGAAACAATACTGGAGGAATGAACTTCCCAAAAATGTTCCATCAGTTGATGTTCCTAGCAAAATTTCTCAAAGGCGTTCATTCAAGTTGAGATCTGGTGACTGTGAAGGTCATATCATATGATTGACATCATCTTCATTCTCATTAAACAATTCACCTGTTAGCCACTCCTATCATGATCGTAATGTTTCTTAATAGGAGATGTAGTAAAAGATTTTGAAATGTAGCATATCGTGTGCCAAGTGTCCAGACAGAAATTGTTCTGCTCATGCAATCTGAGATCGTTTAATCACCAACGCTGAGAAGGCACTACTAAGCATCAGTGATTAAACGATCTCAGATTGCATGAGCAGAACAATTTCTGTTTGGAAGGTCCCCTTCCAGAACCTTCACACTATCTGTCCCTCGGTGGTGGAATGAACTTCCGACCTCAAACCGGACCACACAATCTGTCACTATCTTCAAAAAACAGCTAAAGACCCACCTCTTCCATGAACACCTAACTAACCCCTAAAATGTCCACCTCATATTATTTAAAAAAAAAAACATTTACATTTACATTTATTCATTTAGTAGACGCTTTTATCCAAAGCGACTTACAAATAAGCAAAGCGATATATCAAGCAGGGAACAATACAATTAGTGCTATTATAGAAGATCCATTAATTGAATACCAGAGGAAGCAAAGTGCACAGAGTAGAGGTGTAAGTGCGGTTTTTTTTGTTTGTTTGTTTTGTTTTTTTTTTCTCTATCAGTTGGTTAGGTGTTCACAGAAGAGGTGGGTTTTTAGCTGTTTTTTGAAGATAGTGAGAGATTCTGCGGTCTGTATTGAGATTGGGAGTGCATTCCACCACTGGGGAACGGTAAGCGTGAAGGTTCTGGGAAGGGACCTTATGCCACGCTGGGTGGGATCTACTAAACGTCAGTCGCTAGTCAATCGCAGATTGCGAGAGGGAACGTAGGCCTTCAGGAGAGAGTTGAGGTAGGAGGGTGCTGTTAATGACAAGGCCTTGAAGGTGAGCAGCAAGGCCTTGAACTTGATGCGGGCAGCTACAGGAAGCCAGTGGAGGGAGATGAAGAGGGGTGTGACATGGGTTGTCTTCGGCTGGTTGAAGACGAGGTGCACTGCAGCATTCTGAATCATCTGAAGGGATTTGATGGAGCTGGCTGGGAGGCCTGAAAGCAGTGAGTTGCAGTAGTCCAGTTTAGAGATAACAAGAGCCTGGACAAGTATCTGTGTAGCCTGTTTGGTGAGGTATGGTCAGATTTTCTTGATGTTGTACAGGATGAACCTACAGGACCTTGCAGTTGCTGAGATGTGGTCTGCAAAGGTCAAGCCATCATCAAGAATCACCCAAAGGTTCCTGGCCATCCTGGTTGGCATGAGTGTAAGTGAGCTGAGCTGTACAGTGAATAATAAAATAAAATAAACACCTACTCTAGCACCTCTACTATGTACACTTTGCTTTTCTAGAACTCAATTAAAAGATCTTGTACAGTAGCACTACTTGTATTGTTCTCCGCTTGATATATCCCTTTGCTTGTATTTCCTCATTTGTAAGTCGCTTTGGATAAAAGCGTCTGTTAATGAATAAATGTAAATGTAAATGCTAATCAGCTATGCAAGCAAAGTACTTTTGAGTATGTAGGAGGTAATCTCCTCCTACAGGTCTTCATGTCCGGTTTCTCTGGAAACCTTTTGTGTACTATTGTGTATGAGTGCAGTATATGTCATGCAGATACAGGTGAAGAGCTTCAGTTAATGTTCACTTAAAAAAAAATCGGCTGGAGGAAGGCAAACTTTTTTCCCAGAGTGGAGCAGCTTTTAAATTCTCAACCATCTCTGACTCCTTTGGTTACCATGCCGTGACTTTTTTATACTCTTAACTGCACACAGTACAGTCATGGATGAAATTATTGGCACCCCTGGAACTTTTCCAGAAACTGCACCATTTCTCCCAGAAAAGTGTTGCAATGACAAATATTTTGGTATACACATGTTTATTACCTTTAAGTGCATTGGAACAGCACAAAAAAGCAGAAGAAAAAAGGCAAATTTGACATAATTTTACACAAAACTCCCAAAATGGACTGGACAAAATCATTGGCACCCTATTAAAACTGTGGGTAAATAATTTCATTTCAAGCATGTGATGTTCATTTAAACTCCCCTGTGGCAAGTAACAGGTGCTGGCAATATAGAAATCAAAACTGAAGCCAGTTAGAGTGTATAAAAGTTGGCTCAACCTTTGTGTCGTGTGCCTGTGTGTGCCACACCAAGCATTGAGAAGAGAAAGAAGAGCCGAGAACTGTCTGAGGACTTAAGAAGCAAAATTGTGGAAAAATATCAACAATCTCAAGGTTACAAGTCAATCTCCAGAGATCTTAAAGTTCCTTTGTCCACTGTGCGCAATATAATCAAGAAGTTTATAACCCATGGAACTGTAGCAAATCTATGTAATGTCACAATTCCTCCCTCTGTGTCGTAATAGAGATGTGCGAGTTAATCTTGACACTCTGCTCCAAGTGTGTGGAGCTGCTTCACAGTGCAGTGAGAAAAAGTTCAAAAAGATGAAGGTGTTCTAAGATAGGTGTGTGATTAGACTCTTACCACAACTGAATCTACGTACCTCTAACAAAATGATAGCACTGCAGCACACAAAGTCCATGGTTGGGACAAAAGATCTTATTTGAAGCTAAAGACAAGATGTAGCAAGATTAGAACAGAACAGACTAAGACATTATTTGAATGAAGTTCCTGGCTAAGGGCTGTAATTACAGTTCTTATATTGTACACGATGATGGACATGCCAGCCTGCTTCCTACTCATATTTGGATCTAAAATGAATTGAAGGTAACATGTATAAATGGCACAACAATCTGGTTAAACAAAGGAATAATGCTAATGCAAATTGTAATTCCTCTGCTACAACCAGTAAAAACCACCGAAAACATCCCCTCGACTTCCCTGTTTACAGAGTAACGTCAAATCAACATGTCTGCTCTGTGAACAGTGTAAATTCCCCCTTCTTTACTTTTAAATGAGGTTATAGCAGTAATGGCTTTAGAACAGTTAATATACAGACACAGTACTTGGTTAAATCTATAACATTGACCATACTAATAATTTTGAGTAGGTAATCACCAACATTAGCTAGCTAGCTTGTTGCTAACACTACTAGCTAATGTCTGCTGGCTAGCTTGTTGCTAAGATACTTGCTATTGTCCTCTGTTGTTGCTGTACCACAATTTCAGCCCAAAAGATTGCATGGATGTTCACAGGCATGTAACTATAAATGTGCGTTTGAAGTAACTTCATGAGCTTTACGTTCTCTAACAGAGCAAAAAAAAAGACACATTTTCACGTGTTCATGGAGGCATCCATGTTTTTTTCCACTTGGCATGTCGAACTTGTAAATCACCTTTTACAAGGCACCACGAAGGCAGAATAAATATTTACCAAAGTAACAACATCTTTATGATAAATTCATATTTTTAATATATATATAAGTATTTGATCCCTTGCTGAATTTGTACGTTTGCCCGCTGACAAAGAAATGATCTGTCTATAATTTTAATGGTAGGTTTATTTGAACAGTGAGAGACAGAATAACAACAAAATCAGAAAAACTAATGTCAAAAATGTTATTAATTGATTTGCATTTTAATGAGGGAAATAAGTATTTGACCCCCTCTCAATCAGAAAGATTTCTGGCTCCCAGGTGTCTTTTATACAGGTAACAAGCTGAGATTAGGAGCACACTCTTAAAGGGAGTGCTCCTAATCTCAGCTTGTTACCTGTATAAAAGACACCTGCCAACAGAAGTAATCAATCAATCAGATTCCAAACTCTCCACCAAGATCAAAGAGCTCTCCAAGGAGGTGAGGGACAAGATTATAGACCTACACAAGTCTGGAATGGGCTACAAGACCATTGCCTAGCAGCTTGGTGAGAAGGTGACAACAGTTGGTGCGATTATTCGCAAATGGAAGAAACACAAAAGAACTGTCAATCTCCCTCGGCCTGGGGCTCCATGCAAGATCTCACCTTGTGGAGTTGCAATGATCATGAGAACAGTGAGGAATCAGCCCAGAACTACACGGAAGGATCTTGTCAATGATCTCAAGGCAGCTGGGACCATAGTCACCAAGAAAACAATTGGTAACACACTACGCCGTGAAGGACTGAAATCCTGCAGTGCCCGCAAGGTCCCCCTGCTCAAGAAAGCACATATACATGCCCGTCTGAAGTTTGCCAATGAACATCTGAATGATTCAGAGGACAGCGGGTGAAAGTGTTGTGGTCAGATGAGACCAAAATGGAGCTTTTTGGCCTCAACCCAACTCGCCATGTTTGGAGGAGGAGAAATGCTGCCTTTGACCCCAAGAACACCATCCCCACCATCAAACATGGAGTATTTGATACCCTGCTGATTTTGTACGTTTGCCCTCTGACAAAGAAATGATCAGTCTAAAATTATTCTTGGGTGAGAACCTCCTTCCCTCAGCCAGGGCATTGAAAATGGGTCGTGGATGGGTATTCCAGCATGACAATGACCCAAAACACACGGCCAAGGAAACAAAGGAGTGGCTCAAGAAGAAGCACATGAAGGTCCTGGAGTGGCCTAGCCAGTCTCCAGACCTTAATCCCATAGAAAATCTGTGGAGGGAGCTGAAGGTTCAAGTTGCCAAACATCAGCCTTGAAACCTTAATGACTTGGAGAACATCTGCAAAGAGGAGTGGGACAAAATCCCTCCTGAGATGTGTGCAACTACAAGAAACGTCTGACCTCTGTGATTGCCAACAAGGGTTTTGCAACCAAGTACTAAGTCATGTTTTGCAGAGGGGTCAAATACATATTTCCCTCATTAAAATGCAAATCAATTTATAACATTTTTGACATGCGTTTTTCTGGATTTTCTTGTTGTTATTCTGTCTCTCACTGTTCAAATAAATCTACCATTAAAATGATAGACTGATCATTTCTTTGTCAGTGGGCAAACGTACAAAATCATCAGGGGATCAAATACTTTTTTCTCTCACTGTGTGTGTGAATTTTTCACTCAATTGTAAACTCTTAAGTTTACTTAAAGTACTGTTAACTCTTAAGTTTACTTAAATTCAGTTTACTAAAGAACAAGACATCTGCCACAAATCATACTCTCATTTTAGCTTCTTGTGATAAATTTGTGCCTTTATCTCCAAAAAAACAAATCATTGGCTAAGGATAACTAACAACAGCTTTATTAATAATCTCTCCAATGTTAGCAAGATAATAATTCTGACAATGCAAACTAGCTGAATGCTAAAAGATAGAAAGTGTATGTAGTAACTGATGGATTGCAGTGATGGTATTAAGTCTCAGGCTTAGTGGTTAGCACAGTCACCTTTTTTGTTTTAATCTTTATGATTACGTTTTACAGCTCATGGAAATCAAAAATCCAGTATCTCAATATATTAGAATAAAGTATTTATAATACAGAAATAAAGAGCTCTAATCATCGAATTAACTCAAAACACCTGCAAAGATTTCCTGAGCCTTTAATCTCTCAGTCTGGATCAGAACACACCCACAATCACGGGGAAGATGAAAGTAAATGTTGCATTTCATTTGGAAATCAAGGTCCCAGAGTCGGAGTGGAGAGGCACAGAATCCAAGTTGCTTGAAGTCCAGTGTGACTGTGGTTGTTGGTCAGTGCTGTTGGTCCACTGTGTTTTCTCAGTTCGAGAGTCAATGCAGTCTCTACCAGGAGATTTTAGAGCACTTCATGCTTCCATCTGCTGACAAGCTTTATGGAGATGCTGATTTCCTTTTCCAGCAGGACTCAGCACCTGCCCACAGTGCCAAAACTACTAGTAACTGGTTTTCTGACCATGCTATTACTGTGCTTGATTGGCCAGCCAACTCGCCTGACCTGAACCCCACAAAGAATCTATGAGAGACACTAGACCCAACAATACAAACGATCTGAAGGCCGCTATCAAAGCAACCTGGGCTTCCAGATCACCTCAGCAGTGCCACAGGCTGATGCCACATTGATGCAGAAAGTCATGCAAAAGGAGCCTGGAGCATCTCTTGAGTGAATAAATTAACATGCTTTTCAGAAGGTCGACATTTCTGTATTATAAATTCTTTATTCTAATATTTTGAGGTGCTGGAGCTCTTTTTAACCCTATTGGTTATTTTCTCTGTACATAAGCTATAAATACTGGAGCTTAAGCTCCAGTTATCAGATCACTTCTGGGAATTCTCATTGGTGTGGATCTCGTGTGGTGGACCGAAATGAAAACTGGACCCTTGCTTTTCCTCACTCACGGCTAATCGTCTCTTTTTC
This sequence comes from Ameiurus melas, assembly GCA_012411365.1. Taxonomy (NCBI): domain Eukaryota; kingdom Metazoa; phylum Chordata; class Actinopteri; order Siluriformes; family Ictaluridae; genus Ameiurus; species Ameiurus melas. The sequence continues at coordinate 8,674,441 of CM022762.1, read as the reverse complement.
TATCTCAATTGGGTTTACGGATGTGAGTATTTGCTTCTAATTTTAATTGTCTTTGGGTAATAGGCTAAATTCGTGCCTTCAATAATCATCAAGATTAAACCAAAAAAAGTCTTGAAATATTTCACTTTATGATATGATGAATCTAGGATATATGAAAGTTCCACTTTTTTAAATTAAATTACAGAAAAAGAGTTACTTTTCCAAAATGTTAAACATTTTTGAAATGCACCTGTATAAAAGTATTATCTTAAAGGAGGTGGTGTTCAGTTCAGCACTGCTCACTTGGATAGTTAGCATAATTGTTCTAATATACTTTTCTTGGATATAGAACATTTTCAGATTAGTTTTGTTAGTTTGTAAAGCAATCACTGAAATGGTTTTTCACTAGAAGACTAGAAGAAATTTTCTTGATAACTACTTTTACTTTGACTCAAGTGAATTATTACTACTGCAGCAGTATTTTTACTCACATCAGATTTGTTTTCACTGCCGCCTAAACCTTTAAATGGTTTACACAAACTGAGCAAATTTTTGTGCAATTTGTTAAAAACTAAATCAAATGTGAGACCATGTTGAGCCTCCATTTTATACAAAGAGGAACAAAGAATGTTGCTCATTTTGAATTATTCAGCAGTGTGTTGTCGTGAAGTCATTTTCAGGACACGTCATGAAAGGAAGTACAACTGACTTCATAATATGACTAAATATTTTTATTTTATAAAAATTAGCAATACTTTTTACAGGCTTGTAAGAGTTTCAATGATTGATGTTTTTCTGTGTAAAATGCACAGAATTGTACAAGAGTCCAGTGTTTGTGAAGGAGTTGAATTTATAAATCTTGAATCTGTTAATAACTTGGCAATGAAATTATTATGGTTAGACAATGCATTACATCACATATCACACACACACATTTACTTATAATCAGATAGGCAGCTGCATTAGTGAGTTTAGTTTTAGTTTATTTTTTTTAGCGTTTCGAGTTTGTAATGCTCTACCAGTTTTACAGCATATATACTCTGATGTGCATGGAAAGAATAAAACCTTATACTGATGTCTTTTTATTTTTGAAAGAATGGGACTTAGCAATGCTAGCCCATTCATACCAGCCATCCTTACTAATGGAAATACAGTTCAAATCCATTAAGAATTGCTGTGAATATACTGATATGTCTGTATGTTCATGCCAATATGATGGTGCATGAATTCCCCTCCTGTAACTGTTGTGAATGGAGTTTGTAAGGCTGCTGAGATGTATCGGTACTGTTCGGTTCACTCTGTCTCAGAGATGAACCACTTCAGAACTTGCTCTTTGTTCTCTGCCAGCCATTTGATTCTGGCCGTTGTCTTCTCAATAGCCTGCTGCAGAGCCTTTGAGGCCGAGCCAAAACCCACATCCGCGTTGTCCTTTTGGAACTGTTTTAACTGCGAGACACAGGACAATGAGGTGTGTGATTATATTAAAACGAATTCCAAACTCTTGAACATGACTGATGCAATTCAATATAGCAACATTACCTTATGTGGTGCTCATGCCATATAAGAAAAAAAAGAAGTCTTCCATAATTACAGAGTATGTTTTATACAGTGTAAATCCATGCAAAGTTAGATCTAGCTGTGTTTTGACACCAAGATATACTTAGATGTTACAAATAAAGATCCTAGTTGGTAGGTTTGTTGAATGTAGCATACCATGTTGAATAGTATACTGTACCATGTTGAGCAAATGTGATAATTTTTTATTTATTTATTTATGTTAAGCTGCAAGCAGGGCTCGATTTGAAGAGATGCACAAGAACACTATCTCACTGGTTAAAACAATTACAAGATTCATCATCATCCTCTGGTAAAACTGTTATTCTCCTGTAACTGAGGGCATCTCATTGGACCAGAGACTTACTCCAGTGCACATTAGGACATTAGATCACAAAGGAGAGAGTTTTCACAGACTTTCAAAGACAATTCATTTTATTTACCCTGCTGGATCTGAGATCATGGCTTGATAAAAAATCAGAAAGCATGAAGACAAATGGACAGAGAAGCAAGTGTTTATTCTTCCTGCTTCAATTTCAAAACAGATGTCTAATCGGTTCAAGAGTTTTTGGTATTAATCCAGAGCGCTATCATGAAATGGCAGTGCGAACCGAATCAAAATCACTTCAAATTGCTTTATTTATAGCCAGGAACTAATCAATAATTGTTAGTCATGTTAATCATTTTAATGTAACGGTATCTTTATACATTTCAGCTGAACACCCCTGATGATGCATTATGTGTTAACAATCTCTATTCCGCTGTCTTGGTTCCTAATAAGGTAAGTTGTATCATTTAATGCCATTTTCCTGAATGGTTATTGTTTACAGTTGTTTATTCATTTGGCAGACATGTTTTGTATAATTGAAACAGAATGCAGTCCCATCACACAGCTGGGAAGTTGCCCAAGGAAACAACAAAGGTTCTTTATTTAGCCGTCCTTACAATCTTAAATTCAAACTTTTGCAATCACTAGCTTAGATCTTTAAACATTAAGTCACCACTCTCCCCTGTTGCTTAAAATTGCCTGGTCCTACCTGATGTAGCTCGAATGGTGTGCAGAATCTGGCAGTGACGTCACTTATTAACCTGGCAAAGCTGAATGATCCAGTTCCATACCTGTAAAACAAATACAATACTTCAAACAATGTTCTTAGCCTTGAAAACTAAACGCTCTGTCTTTGATTTAGAAGCATATCGTGTCACATATCTTGTCACTCTTACACTTTAAAAAGGTATTCCCATCGCGCTCGGACAAAGTTCCATGCCAGAGGCTGGCCAATCACATTGCTGGCGATTGATCCTATAGCAGAGGTTGCATCTTGTTTGCGAATCTTTTCAGGATCCAGAGTGTAATCGAGGAACCTCGTTTTAACAAATGAAAAGATAGCAGAATAGGAATTACACATTTAAAATCATTTTAATCCGTTTGAGTCTTTGCATAACTTAAAGCGTAACTTTAAAATAGGTTCAAAAGATGAAAGTCCAGAATATGTACCTGTTAAGCAGCCATGGCTGTTTGGTGCAGGATAATGCTGACCTCAGTTTAACAGCCTCAGCTGCTACAGTGGCCTTTTTAAACATCTTCCAACAAAAGTCCCATTCCTCAACTCCTCCTGCAGCGATGGCATTGCAGTACACCGTTGACCTCAGGTTTGGGTGAATCCTAACCAACAGAGCATTAGATATATGTGTACATGTTAAGGAATTTAATATTATGAGACTATTTTGGTTTATTATTTAACATCATAACCAGTAAGTGGCACTCCGAGCTAACGTTCCTAACTAAGACTTGAAACCTATTCATGAAACTCAGAGGAATTTCTAAGCAAAGCAGAGCCAGCTCTGACTAATTAGCAGCATAAGTGGCTGCTTAAAGCTGTCAAAGGGCCCCATAATAAATGTCGGTCTATGACCATAAAGTTTGAACCATAGTTCTGAAGGGAAAAAAGGAATGTTTTATCATGGCTAAAAGCCGGATTCATATTATATACTACTAAATATATAAATAGAGCAAAATGCAGGCTCAAACCTTTTTAATAGAGAAACTATGCCATAGCCTAAGCTTACTAAACTATTACAGTCTAAAACCTAAAGCATTTAAATAAGGTATTAAATAGAGAGTGTCCGCAACTGTGTAATGGCACTGGCCCAATCAGCCTGGTTCAAGATACATGCTTGATTGTCAAACAGAAACGTATTCAAGAATTAAACCCTTAATAAGTACATAGTTCTGAAGGGGTCTTATAAAAAAGTGGCAAAAAGATGCTGTAAAAATCAGAATGGAAGCAGACTTTTCAGTAGAAAATGTGGAAAATTGACATAAATTAAAAAAAAAAACAGTTCAGTTATATTTTACACCAATTAAGATCCCAAGTGACATTTTATAAATTATTTATATATATATATATATATATATATATATATATATATATATATATATATATATATATATATATATATATATATATATATATATATATAGTGTTTTGAAAAGACATGCATATTTATGTCATTTTACAAAGTGTTATCTGAAAAAAATAGGTAAGCACAGCAGATTTAAGAAAAGAAAACTTTTTTATCCTAAAAATCCTAAACAAATACAAGAACAACAATTTTTTTTTAACACTACATGCTGGGACTTCTAATAGTACGATGTGTACGATGTGAACCGAGGTGGTAAGGGTATCTTTAGCTGGTGATTTTTACCCCTTTTTTGTTTGTTTTTTGTACTTGTTTCAGTAAAGTTCATTAAAATACTGTAAAATATATCATTTTTAATTATTAAATGTTCCTTTTTAGCATTTAAACTCATTTAAATTAGACAGTTTTGTAAATATATATTATACATATTTATGCTTAAATTGTTATCGATAATTATTAACGAGTTGAATTTCTTTGTAACTGTAAAAACAGTTCACATTTTTGTTTTTCTCCAGTGTGAGTTTCCAAAAAACACTTTTTACAGTGTGTCTCAAATGCTTATTTGAAGTAACAACACAGAGTCATCCATTTACAGTTAATACATAACGAACTTGTTTCCTCTGAATTAGAAACCAACAAGTGACTTTCTCATGTTAAATACAGTGCTGTATAATGCTCCAGTGTATATATGTACTTACCTATTGTGTTCAGGATCCTGCATCCACTGTCTAAACCAGTGCTTGGTGAGATCTCTGCATCCCTGAACTCCTGTACTGCACGCCAGCGACATTGCGATGATCTGTGTGAATCTAAGCGCAAAGCAGAAAACACAAGAGATGTAATTAACACTCAGCTTTCACTGAGAGTGTAGTGGCTGAGAAACATTTTTAAAGGGTGTAAATCTTTACTGATCAGTGTGGCCTGCAGGCACCGTTGTCCAGTTTGCAGCTACAGAAGTAAAATGATCAAACAGAGGCTTGACCTGTTTTCGCAAGTAGGCCTAAATGGACAAAAATATACACTGTTATACTGAATAAAACCAGAGCTGAATTTATTGATGTCTGTAATGAGCCCACCTGCATCGGTCCATAAACCTCATTGCGATCAAACACTGCAAATAATGAGCTGAGGCTTCTGAGAGCTGCTTCCCACGGAATGTATTCTCTCTCCATTGACAGATACTTAGTCGTTCTTAGAGCAAGAGTAATGTTTATGATAGATGCCCTGAAGGAAATGGAACATACTGTAAGTTATATTAACAAGTATGCATTCAGGAAGGAAACAATGACATCACTTAATACGGAGATATTAAAAGAAATATACACAAATGGTGATCTTACCTTGCTAGAGTAAAGGCATCATCCAGTATCTGGGCTCTATTAATCACTGGTATTTTCTAAGCAAATAACAGAAAAATACTGTTGTTCTAGCTTTGGAAACTTTTCTAGCTTTTTCTAGCATAATTGTATGCGTATTCAGTATGTGTATGTTGATAAATGTGTAAATGTTATAACTGTATACCGATAAACATGATGTCCAAATTAGATACCGTCGCTTTAAGAAACTATGGCATTATGCTTTATTTTCTATACCTGGTGGTTGGTTGTCAGCTGATCAAGGAGTCGGTGCCAGTTCTCATTATCATAATTGACTCTGTAGTACCCTGAAACGTTTAGATTCGCCAAAACCCATTCCCCTTTTCCGGCTTTTAGAGGTTTATGCATAACTGGAGAAACATCACAAATGTAGGTCTGTTATAAACATAGGCTAAGAGACATGGTTATGTTGAGACATATACAAAGCAGCTGTTCATTTTACTGAATGGAGAAAGAAGACCAGTATCTAAGTGATCTCACATCAGTATCTATAATTATATCATACTGTGTGGTGTAAGATGGTCATTCAGCAGTGAAGCTTAATGAAATATGTTTGTGTTTCCAACAAAATAAGGTTCTGTGGTTGTAATGGTGTGCATCAGAAGTACCTGATTTTTGAAGAAGCCATAGTTGCTCCTGTTCTACACCACTCTTTATCCATTTGATTGGAATAAACCACTCATAACTTAAGCAGAAAGGTTGGACATGCATATTGTTAAGCAATCATTTCTTTTCATGTCATTTCAGCTTGAAAGAAATTAACCAACAGTTTTACCAAGCTTAGTTAAAGTATCAAAATGACATGTTACAGCATCATACTTGAATTCCGATGATCGCTCTACCACTGAGGTTGGCTCCAGAAGAAAGTGCTTCTGGCTCACATTCCCAGTTTGGGTGTCAATGGTGACGACTGGGAAACCCATTTGAAGAATCCAACGGTTCATGATGTCATGGACGCTGTGTGGCAATTTCAGATGCTGAGTTTTATCAACTGCCTGGAGAAGACATTGGATACAGTAATTTCTCATGAGAGAAGATGAATAGAACAGATTTAAATGGATTTCATCTTCAGTCAGCTTGTCAGGATAGCAGTGGATATGGAGCCTATTGCAGGAACACTGAGCATGAGGTGGAAAAATTTAGCACAGTCAATCCACCAACTCACATGTTTATGGGAGGTGCGGGAAACCACAGAATCTGGAGGAAACTTGGACAGAATTGGGTAGAACATGGAAACCTCCACATAGACATTAACCCAAGCTCAGAGTCATGCTGTGAAGTGGAAACACTACCTGCCTACTTACCATCTGAAGATGATCCCAAAGGTCAGAATATGTAGAGCTTCCAAAAGCAAACTGATTTAGATATGTCTGAAAAGGGAACATTGGAAAGATGTTTTGTTTCATTTTATTAACAATACATCAGTAATCCTCATTAACTCTGTAAGTTATAAACAGAATCCAGTAAAGCTTACACTAAGTCCTTTGGCAAAGACAGGCTCAGTGAGGAACTGAGAGAGCATCCTGAGCACCGCAGCCCCCTGTAATAACAAACACATGCAAACTCATGCGCACACTTACAGTGCATCATCTCACAGTGAACTGCAGTGATATTGCCAGCTGATACAGAAGTTGCCAGTTAAGCATTCTTGAGTCTTCCAATATGTTCTTTAAAAGCATTTAATAACCTGCAACACTTTAGATGATAGAGCAGTTGATTAAGAGGGAAAAAAATCAGGACAAGTTACAGAAAAGTCTGACTTCACTAATGCTTTTATATCACTTAGAAATTCAATTTAATCATGAAATATAATATACTATTGATGTAGTGAATGCAGATTTTATTATTTGTGTTGTTGGGTCAAAATGAATCATGTTGTTGTCTTACTACAAAAATTGAGCCATTTTAGATTAGTACTGAGTGACTTTCCCTACTATGAGTGTAAAAATGAGTAGACTGAGTGGTAAATAGTAGGGGTGTGGATCTCCCAGTTTCAGATGATATGATGCACATCTTGGTATACAGTACAATACAACAAGTAACAATTCAAATTCAAAACATTTTGATTGACTATTGATCACCAATATGATTCGGTTTGGCACTGATCGAATTTTTGCCATTCTTGATTTAATATGATGCCATTGAGATAAATTTAAGCTTTGCATGTTTTCCTGCTGAGCAGAGAGTCATTTCCAAACGTTTGATCTCTCTCTCTCTCTCTCTCTCTCTCACTCAATGTTCATTGATAGATCACTTTTGACACCCATATATGTTTTTAATGGTTTTCCTTTTTGATTAAAATCTAAACTAGTCTGCATTAGAGACACTCAGACCAATCTCTCAGACCAAGACTCTCAGACTAATCTCTGTTTTCTTTTCTACACCCCTAGTAAATAGAGAAAAAAGATACCACCAAGAGTTTCCATCAATGCTGTTTGTATTGTGCTCATATTTTAAATGAATTCAACAATTGTTTTGCAATCAAATAATAAATAGATGCCATGGGACAATGAGACAACTATTGATAAATACACTCTTTAAAATCTTAAGGGTTCTATATACTGTAGAGTGTTTCCCTATCAGAAAGGATTTCAAACTAGAATCCTTTCATAAAGCAAAGTACCCTTAATATACAAAGGAACCCATGAAGAACTCTTTTACTAAGAGTACAGTGAGCAGAACATAAGGGTTAATTGAATTAAACACAATAAACCACTTCACCTTGCTGTAAGAGATGGTGTCGAACATTTGGGTGATTTCTGCTGGTGTATTGACCTCCTCCTCTTTGCAGGACAGAGGATGGGAGGACACCAGGCTGTCCACAGCAAATGCACTGTAAATATCATATAGTATGATCTGTTCTTTCTGAAGAGAGACAAGAGAGGGCAAATTAGATTTGGACAATGAATACATACTATATCATATATATCTCCCGTAGAACGATCCTACCATGTTCCAAGTTGGCTCTGCATAGTCTGCACCAAGGTACTGCACGTATGACGCAAACCCTTCATTGAGCCACAGATCATTCCACCATTTTAGTGTCACAAGATTTCCAAACCACTGGAAGCCACAAACTGCACCATGAGCATGATGTTAAACAAAAGAACGACATCTTTGTCACTGGGTTATAATATTACCATATGAGCGAGCTCATGAGCCACCACAGATGTAATCCTCTGCTTGTTGCCGTTGGCTGAGGTTCGAGGATCAAATAGAAGTGCTGTCTCTCTGTAGGTGATGAGTCCCCAGTTTTCCATGGCTCCAGCATTGAAGTCAGGCAGCGCAATCTGGTCTACAAAATAAAGTAAAGAGAATTTCCCACTGGTTAGTGTAATGATGAAGAACTTCAGGTTTTGAGTACAGTAAAGTTTATATAACTTGTCAAACTAGAAATTAAAAAGATTTCAATATAGCATTGAGATGGAATATTGCGAGGTCAATCCCAATGATGACATAGTTATCCATGGATGGATGTCCAAGAGAGCAAAATTGTCCATTCTTTCTGGATGGATGGGATAACATTACTCCTGTCAATCAGAGTAACACTAACCCATTGTGGGCATCTGTGATGCATAAGACAGCAGATAACCCTTTCCTTTTAGTGTGTTATGCTGCCCTGTGATGTAACAAAAGGAGTAGTTGCAATGGTTGATGCAAAAGATGCAGTGGCTGGTTTTATTTTTCTCAGAGGAAGCACATGCTAGCCTTCACCCTGCCTGGATATTAGCTGTCTTTTTTTATAGGGGTGAGAGTGGGAGCTGGAAAGAGAACATATTAGGAGAAAACGGAAAAAAAATATCAATATGGTCATACCTGACTTAGAGAGAGGATAGGAAGCATTGTAATACTTCTCAAAAAACTCTAGTATTGGCCGTGTGATGTTGAGAGCATAATCTCCATGGCCTTCTTCAATGGAATTTTTCCTTGCCCAAATACGAACCTTCCAAAAAATACATACAATTAACAGATATGTCGAGTAACACTGGACAAATGTAATAATTTGCTGATTAGTTATAACATTACCTTCACATCCTTGTTATCGTTTGGCTTGCTGGTGTATGTAAATTCACAGACAATGAAAGCAACAAGATATGTAGACATCCTCATTGTAGGTTCAAATCGAGTACTAATAACATCATGTCCATTTATTTGAAGTTTTTCTGGATCTGAGAAAAAAACACTTCAGACCAAATGTACAATCAAACTGTAGACTATGTGATATAAGTGAAGAGATTTGTAGACAATGAAATTCACACAGTTCTCTCACCTATATCTCGACTGTTTGATAGTGCAACAGTTCCTGGCTCATGAATGAGAGTGATGTGAAATATGGCCTTCATGGCAGGCTCATCAAAGCAGGGAAAAGCTTTTCTAGCAGATGTGGCCTGCATTTGAGTGATGGCAAGAACCCTGGAATAAAAGGAACAAAAAAAGTTGTAGACTTGCAATATCCAAATTAAATATCTAAGTATGATGAAAGGAAAGAATCACAACAATACCATGCACTACCACTGTTGAAGTGCCCAAAACCTTAAAACTGTATATGTTTTAAATGAGAATAAGGGGTATGGATCACAGGGTCAATTGTCCCCAATTGCTCTGCAACAAACTAGAAAGGGCATTTGTATAATCTCATGCACATGCACCAAGTGTGTTGAGAAACTAGGCAATGTTGCATGTCAGCATTAGGAATGTAACACAAATATGAATACATTATTCTGATTAAACAGATAATGTGCTCTAAACAGGTAACAACAAAAAAAAACAGATGTAAACATTAAGCTCAGTATTTTATTTCTTTTTATTTCAGAAAGCTTACCAGAACGGTTCACATCTGCTTAAGATTAGAGTTATACATTGGAAGTGGAATCTCTTTAACAACACTGGCAATAAGTTTTCATTTTCATGTGATATGATGCTTATATAAATGCTATATTATTTACCATGATAGTAAACTGGTACTTAGAAACTACCGGGTCAGGGTTATTGTTCTACTAGTTTGCTAATTTTGTTAAACAAACCAGGCGAAATTTGTTATAAATTATTGCAGGTAGATACAAACAAAAATAATAGCTGTGTGATTAAAAAAAAACAGTCCTTCACACATCTCTTTCTGAAACTTGTTATGAACACAAGAGAAGAGGTAAGAAGAGCTGAATGAGGAAAAGTAACATATCATGCTAGCAGTGCTGTGATTTCAACCTCTGAGTAGTAGAAGTTCAAAACAAATAAAAAAAAAAAACCTTCCAATTTAAGCCACACCCACTTTGTACAGATAGAGATACAAATATTTAGAGCACTAAACAGTAACAGCATGTACAAAATGACATTTGTTTGTCTCTACTCTCTGGGGTTGGGGTCTCTGTGAACTGGGAGAAAACTATGGAGAGATCTTAATTGTCCTACTCATTCTTGCTAAAATGCCAAAATATTTGAGTGAAAAAACTCTCCAAAAACTTACTTTTTGACACCGTTCTCCTCGTACTCACTCCTGTAGAAGCCTTCCAGATCATCAGCCAGCTCTCCTCTGAACTCTGTATAAAGCAAGTAGAACTTTCCCTGCTTTAGTGTCCCCTCCAGCTGGATCACTAAGTACTGGGTTTCCTCTTGAAACCAGGTTTTTCTAATGGCTGGAGCCTTGGTGTTATATTTTCCCATCAGCTTTGCATGCCTCCCCTCAAAAAGAGTCAAGTTCAGCTTGTGGCAATGAATCAGGATCAAATCCGTTTCTCTGACACATTCAAAAGCCACTCTAGATTCACCAGTGAAAATATACATGCCCTGGTTGTCCATGGTGAGCCGAGGCCACAGCGTGATGTTGTAATATATAGGAGATAATGTGTCAGGAAGTCTGTATTTGTCCCAGGGTTCATTGGATGATGGTGAAGTGGAGGACGGAGGTGATGTTTGAACTTCATTGTTGAATTTCGGTTCATTTTTGGCTTTTTCTTTAGAGTAAGCTATAGATAGTGCAATTATGATGATCACGGCTAAAGCAGCAAGCAGGACAGCTGTTATGGCCAGTTGTTTGCTGATGTAGTAGCCTTTTCCCATGGTTGGTTTATCAGATATCCTGATCTTTACACTAACAAGGAGATTCTAAAATGATACAGCTGGAGGAAAAGCGTCATCTGTTACAATGCTATCTATCTGTGAAGAGAAATGTGTCAAAGATTGGATTATGAATATTATATTGGTGTAAATGGGTTATTAATGCTTGAAAATAATTCAAAGTAATTGGAAAGTGAATAAATTCCTATCTATGTTTTAACTTAAATGAGTAGTAACTTTATGGTATAACTTTTTAAGAAATGAAACACATACAGTTGTCCTTAAGCCTAAACATCAATTTCAATAAGAGTAAATTACTCAAAAACAGTGTGTCAAGAAGAAATAAGTAAAAGCCTACAAAGCCTCATTAGTCTGTAGTAGTTTCCAGACTTTCCTGGGAACTAATATCTCCCACGTACAGTATGTGAATATTAATAAATAATAAGACAGTTATGGGAGATTTGGGACTCTTTAGTGTTTAAAAAGCAACTCCAGCATAAAAAGATGTTATATAACAGTGCTGAATGTGTATAGGAGTTTCTGAACTTTACATTAAGTAGTTCAATATAGCACAAAACAATATGACTTACATAGAAACTCCTGAACCATGTCAGTGCACAGTGCTGCTAAACTTCACAGCTACTGCACATAAACAAAACCTCAAGCAGCTCTACGTAAATTACTGCCTCTCTGTCATGCGATTATGTCATGCCATGTATGTCAGAGCTCTTTAAATAAATACAGTTGTTTAAACAGTCGAGATGATATGTCATTAACCAGGTTATTAATATGGTGTTGTCATTGCTATGCCATGACACGCACTATAAACGGGAAGTTAAACCCAGTAATAGTTCACACTTACCACATTCATCTGGCCGACACACAACTATGGAGCTCAATCAAGCTTGACTACCTAAACACCACAATGACTCCACATAATAAGAACTAGAAATTACAGTTTCACGTCTTGTTCACAAACCCAAATTCCACACAATTAGATACAGTTGGTTTTGTTTACGGCATTTTTGGCCCATAATTCTTTTCAGTAAATGGTCAGGGAAGCAGTGGATCTGGAGCCTATCCCAGGAACACTCCACACAACCTAACCTGAGCTCAGGATCGAACTGGAGACACTGGAGCTGTGAGTCGGCACTATGACGCACTCTCAAAACAGCATAAAAACCTGAAATGTGGCCGCTTGGAAATGTTACACATTCTGCTGCACTCATCAGTTTTGATGTGACTAAACCAAACCATATTGATCCCAAAATCAGCTGCTATCCGGGAAACATACACATGGTCTTAAGCGAAATCCACACGTCATTACTGTTGGTCTTTTACAGAAAGTTTCAAGATGTCTAAAGACCACATTTGTGTTTGTTTTAGAACTGTACCAGTGGTATTTTGGGAGGTATATTTACAGGATCTGCTTACAATTGTACATTTTCAAAGAAATTGTACTTTTCAAAGAAATTGCACTTCAGTAGTTTATGGAAACAAGGCAAAAATCTGGTTGTCTTAGAATGTCTCATAGTGTGTTGCAGAACGCTATATATTAAACTAGGTTATTCCTGTACCGTCATCACATTCTTACATCTAATGAAAGGATAACGCTGACTAAGCACTCCAAACTGGCATGCTTCAAATGAGGGATGTTTCATTGAGAGAGATTTGGGCAATGAATTGCAGATGCTGTGGTCTGGGAAATATATGGACAGAAAAAAAATCAGCACACTCACAAACACAAAAAAACCCATCTAGAACAGGCAATATGTTTTGTTACCCCCATAATCTGAAACACAGTGATAAGACTGGGAAAAATACTCCCAAGGCTGAAGAAGGCTATCATTCTTAGTGATAGAGAAAACAACTGGGATAGTTTTTTTTTATAGTCCATCTTTTTTTTTCTACATTTTGGTAACATTTAAGATAAGCCTTTGCTTTATCTTAGACAAAGTGGTAACACTAAAGCTTCAAAAGATTTGTTTGTAAAAACTCATCTCTGGCTCATCTCATAAATATAAATAATAAATAAATAAATAAAAACTGCATAGTGAACATGACTGAGCAGGACACATCCTGTCCGTTCATCATGTGCTAAATCAATTATCTGCTAGACAGCAGAAATATGCATGCTGAAAATATAAAAAAGTATGAAAAACCTTTTGCTTTTCATGATCCAACCAAGATAAAAGTATAAAACAAATGTGGATATAAATATGTGTAATGTGAGGTAGAGAAAGAACAGTACATACCAGGTGTCCATGTAGAAAGCGTGCGCAGAAGATAGAAGTGAACACTGTTGTAGCTAATGAGAAACACATGTTCCTTCCCGCCCTCTCTCTCTCTCTCTCTCTCTCTCTCTCTCTCTCTCTCTCTCTCTCTCTCTCCGCTGTGTGGCTTATTCAGATTTTTCACACACACCCTCATGTTAGTTTTACTATACCCATAACTAAATAATACAAAGTGCCAACACCTACAGAAAAGATCAACTCAGTATAACAAAGAATGTCATTGATCTTTTTTACGTATATAAATACATTCTTAAACACAATTTTTTGTTTAAAAAAATCTTTTTAAAAAAATTTCTTCTTTATATAGGAGTGAAATGTTCTTTCTAGATCAAAGTTGTCATATAATATCTGCAATTTTGGTGTTCACAAATGTATAAAACCCACACACACACACACACACATAAATCCTTATCAATCTTTCAGCTGTAATGTGACTGGTTTTGTGCGGGCTGAGTAGCAGGAATGTGTTTGTACTTTATTTGGTTCACATATAAACACACTAGTAAGCACAAACATCAAAAACAGAACACATGTTGTACAGACAGTATGTTGTAAATCCCACTGCACGTCAGAACCTTAATAATTTGAGGTTTCTTCTGTGTTTGGTGTCCAGTGGTCACCTTGTGCTCATGAAAAAGGCATGCAAAGATTACAATGAGCTGATTCTACATATGTAATGTAAAAAAAAAATTAAAAACAAGAAAAAATAAACTTAAAAAAACATCTCACAGGACAGAAAAAACCCACAGTGCTGACAAGACACGAAATGACTTGACAAAAACCATGTCCATAACGTAACACTACCTAGTACCTAAAGCTCTACCATGGACAATTAAGATGAATAATATGCTAATTTAAGGTACTGATTCATGCTCAAGAGTTAAAGTATTAAAAGACTTTATAAGATGTTAATTAATAGGCAATCTCCAGTTATAGAGATATACAGTGAGGGAAAAAAGTATTTGATCCCCTGCTGATTTTTTACGTTTTCCCACTGACAAAGAAATGATCAGTCTATCATTTTAATGGTAGGTTTATTTGAATAGTGAGAGACAGAATAACAACAAGAAAATCCAGAAAAATGCATGTCAAAAATGTTATAAATTGATTTGCATTTTAATGAGGGAAATAAGTATTTGACCCCCTCTCAATAAGAAAGATTTCTGGCTCCCAGGTGTCTTTTATACAGGTAACGACACCAGTTGGTGCAATTATTCGCAAATGGAAGAAACAAAAAAGGACCGTCAAGCTCCCTCGGCGTGGGGCTCCATGCAAGATCTCTCCTCGTGGAGTGGCAATGATCATGAGAACATTGAGGAATCAGCCCAGAACTACACGGGAGGATCTTGTCAATGATCTCAAGGCAGCTGGGACCATAGTCACCAAGAAAACAATTGGTAACACACTACGCCGTGAAGGACTGAAATCCTGCAGTGCCCGCAAGATCCCCCTGCTCAAGAAAGCACATATACATGCCCGTCTGAAGTTTACCAGTGAACATCTGAATGATTCAGAGGACAACTGGGTGAAAGTGTTGTGGTCAGATGAGACCAAAATGCAGCTTTTTGGCCTCAACCCAACTCGCCGTGTTTGGAGGAGGAGGAATGCTGCCTTTGACCCCAAGAACACCATCCCCACCGTCAAACATGGAGGTGGAAACATTATGCTTTTTGGAGTGTTTTTTTGCTAAGGGGACAGGACAAAAAAAAAAAAAAACTCCACCGCATCAAAGGGACAATGGACGGGGCCCTGTACCGTCAAATCTTGGGTGAGAACCTCCTTCCCTCAGCCAGGGCATTGAAAATGGGTCGTGGATGGGTATTCCAGCATGACAATGACCCAAAACACACGGCCAAGGAAACAAAGGAGTGGCTCAAGAAGAAGCACATTAAGGTCCTGGAGTGGCCTAGCCAGTCTCCAGACCTTAATCCCATAGAAAATCTGTGGAGGGAGCCCAAGGTTCGAGTTGCCAAACGTCAGCCTTGAAACCTTAATGACTGGGAGAAGATCTACAAAGAGGAGTGGGACAAAATCCCCCCTGAGATGTGTGCAAACCTGGTGGCCAACTACAAGAAACGTCTGACCTCTGTGATTGCCAACAAGGGTTTTGCCACCAAGTACTAAGTCATGTTTTTGGGTCAAATACATATTTTACTCATTAAAATGCAAATCAATTTGTAACATTTTTGACATGCATTTTTCTGTTTTTTTTTGTTGTTGTTGTTATTTTGTCCCTCACTGTTCAAATAAATCTACCATTAAAATTATAAACTGATCATTTCTTTGTCAGTGGGCAAACGTACAATATCGGCAGGGGATCAGATACTTTTCTCCCTCATTGTATATGAATAAAGACGAATGCATAATAAGTAAGGCTTTGAGGATTTCACTGATCCTAAACATCTCAGTACAATCTCGTGCTAATAACACTGATCCTCTGATTGATGATACTGCCAAGCAGTTAAGGCATAAGGCATGAGACCCACCATACAGATACAAACAGTGGACAGATTCAGCTAGAAAGTATAATGAAAGTATAATATTTTTAGAAGGTTTATCCCGACAGTTAAGATAGGAGAGACAAATCAGCAAGAATACAATTAAACACTAAAATAAAAATACTAATGTATTAGATCAAGGCATCTGGTAGAAATGATCCCATCATTAACCTCTTGAGTCAGATGTGGAAAACTGGATCTATATGGAAACTGATTTGCAAGCAGTATTAGTTACTGTAAACTAGAAGATCCAGTTCATTTTATGCTGATTATTATACACCACATTTCAGCTCATTTCAAAATCCCAGCAAATGGAAAATGCACATGTTGGGTGGGCCAGACCTTTTCTCCCATCTGTGCACTAGTGGACATTGTGTGACATTCCCCTGAGACGTTCTAATTCGTTTCCTATAGATTTAAATCTGCAAAAATACTTCCACACATTACTAGACAAGCACCAACACTAGTCACTAGGATATGGTAGCAGTTGTAGGAGTTCTGCTTCTGATTCGTGCTGCCATTTTGTCACAGAATTAAATAAATCATATTAGCAAATGGCTGAAACACCATGAGTTCCCACCCCTGCCAAGGTTGCTGTTAGATTTTGGGGGGAAAAAAAACTGGATTGAACTCAGAAAATGAAATCATAAAAGAAAACAGAAAATCTATTGTGCATTTCTTTCTCCGAAAGAGCTGTAAGGCAGAGGTTGGAGGAAACTATGATAATATTATTTATTGACCCCAAAAAGCACAAAGACATTTCAACATGCAGAGGACGTTTTGCCAGATGTCATTAGGAGAGAGTAATCATTTGATCGTGTTCATATATAAAGTAAGACATCAAACTCTATAGATGCTTAAAAAAATAAATAAAGATGTACAGTATTATGGATCCCCCTGGGCCCTGAGTGGAATAAAGTGTTTAATGAAGACGAATGAATGAATCAACTGGTTATTTACTTGAAGTAACACAATGAATAATTAGAATGAATGGGAATAAGCATTAAGTAAGAACATTATAGAAGGTATGCTGTTATAGGAAAATAATGAAGAGTGTCGTGATACACCCTGACACAAACCACAGTGGCTGTTTCCTCCTCAAAGTTGATCATCTTCCAATAAGAACACATTCCAAAGGGTTTTATTCCTTCTATAACCATGATGACCGTTTTTAATTTATTAAACAACATCGTGTCTCTTTAACTTTGCATCCATTTATAGTTTAACAGTAATGTTGTTGTACGACTGCAAAGCATGTTAGTTCCTGTTATCATTTACGTTATAACAACTATAAGCAATCATTCCCTCACCAGCCTCTCTTTGTTCCCTTGACATCAATAATGCGCAAAGCTCTGACACTGGAGACTCCTTCCATAATTGTTTTATAAACATCTCTTTATAGAAAGTTTGACCACATTCATGATTAGACGTCTTTGTTAAATAACAACATTTATCCGTTTATCATTAGAATTAGATTATGTGGTGCATCCACCATACTACACCAAGTCCTTGGGAATGAGCTGCTACTATAGAAACAAAAATGTATTAGGACAAGTGCTTTACTATAAACCTGTGATTTGAGTTACAGCTTGCACTACCAGTGGTATTAAAAATATAATAATCATCATAATCATAATCAACAACTTCTGGCCAATCAAAATTGAGAAATCACTGCACTGGTATACAATGATTTAATTACAAGAAAGAAAATTTAAAGAATTTCTTGAGTTTGTTTCTGGCCTACTTTAGAGGTTAAATCTAGAGTGTAGTGCTAAATTCATCTGCTCTTCCCAGTCCTGATCCCACATTGCTTCAGTTACATGGAGGTCAGGGGTGAGGTGGCTGATTTTATACTCTGTGTGTCAGAAAGAACATTCACTCCACGTAGGTGTTAATCATGTTTAGTGTGTGTCATCAGTCATTTTCCTAAAGATACAGCATAATAAATAAAAACCAGATTATATTCCTAATCATCCCATTGCTTTTCACTAGATCCTCACTGCCACCTATGCGATTCACAAAAACCTACAGAAAGACATCAGTACTTCCCAGCAGCTCTGCTTTTGATAGTTCTTTTTCAAAACAATTTCAAAACAAGCCCAGACAGCTCTATTCTCAACCACAGAGTCTGCTAGGAGATCAACAAATATTCCTAACCAATTGCGAGATATAATCTCTCCAGTGGGTCCTGGCTCTGTCCCAGGGTCTCCATCCTGATACAGCTCAACAAGGAGCCTACCAGGAGGGAATCCCTGTAAGGTGCCCAAACTGGCTCTTTTCGATCTGGATGAGCAGCTCTACCCCAAGCTTCTTCTGAATACTGTTTCATGAATAAGATCCTAAGATATTTTTATTCCTCCACCAACAGCAAGGTCTCTCCTCTTCACCTGAAGGAAGCATATGGAAGCACATGGAGTTGCTGAAAAAAACAAAAACATTTTATAAGATGTCTTTGTGATGTGCAGAACTTTTCAATACAACTTTCAGGTACATAGAAACATAGAAAATATGATAGGTGTGGTCATGGTTGTGGACGTTATACTTGTGCTGCATTTGAGGTTATGTTGCAGTTTGTAATTCCCCGCCTTCAACTAGTAAAAACAACTGTCTCTGGGTGTTGTGCCATGCTTTATGATCATACTCATGATGATCATATGATCATATGATCGTACTCCTACTGTACATCTTCTGCTTTTCCTATCTACTGAAATATCTTGTTAATTGCAACACAGAAACAAGAGCATATCTGACTGGGGTTTTTCTCACAGTTGAAGCATTGGCTTTAGTGCTAGATCATTCTCCCAGATGTTGAGCAAGTAATGACTGCATTTCCTTCTCACTTTGCCATTTCCTGCCATTTCCTGCCTTTGTCACTTTGCATTTCCTGCCTTATTTTTTTTTTCCAAATTCTTTTTCAGTTTCATCATCATTCATCTGAATTTTTGCTTATTTATACATTATACATTATACATTATATATATATCTGATCTTACTGGCTACATAGTTCTCATTAAAAATGTTATTTCTGACATCTCAAGTGTGAACAGACCTCTGTCCTAAAGCGACCATCAGGCTCACATTTTCTAAACCAATAACGGTGCATGCTTGAATAATATGCCATTAACAATGTCAAAAAGTGTCATATTTGTGAGACAGAGAGCCACTGTAGTAGTGACTAAAAGAGCAAAAGACTGGATTTGAGTATTGTCTCATCTTTTTTTCTTGGGATATGTATCTTTCACCTGAAAATGTCGATATGGTGTACATTAAAAAATATTTAAAGTGCAAAATTGTACTATAATTAGATGATAAAGACAAGATGGCAGAGCTTGTTTTGTTGCTTACAGGAATGGCGTTAGGTCTATTGCTGTTTGGCTAAATGGCAATGATATGCATTCATATTACCGTCTTGTTTGCCTGCTTTGTAACATTTTTAACAATCCTCTGGAGAAGATAGGCAGGTTAATGCCTACTGACCCTCAACCAATGACAAAAGGAGAGCAGAGCTGAATTTTCAAAACACTTGCTGCAGGTGTCATTTTCTCTCAGGAATTGTCATGTAGTGACTAACTTGTTTTTGGATGCTCTTAATGGTCTTCATTTGTATATCAAAAAACTCTTCACTGAAAGAAGAAAGCCAACTCCAATCAAAGCCTTAGTCACCCCCAAGAGGAAGGCATGCCTCACTCCTTTCAGCACTTATCATATAAGAGGAGCGGATTGGCCAAAAACTTTGTAGACCTATATGGTTCACAATGCACAGGTCCCTGTATGGGCCTTGAAAACCCCTATTCACATTCAGAGGAGCAACCAGGAAGCCAAGGATGAATGAATGGTGTTAGGGATTCTATCAGACAAATGAACACCTATCATCCAAAAGTAGTCTGTTTTTATTTACATCAAGCCAGGGTGACCTCTGTGGACATCTCTGATAAAGTGATGCTTAATGGGAACATTCAGCACCATGGATATAGTAAAAATCTGCATACCGGTGAATGAAGGTAGCAAATTTGATTTAAACAAAGTAATAAATATATTCATCTGGATATGCTTGTTGTCGTTCCAAAGTAATGTCCAGAAAACACAGCCAGAAACAGAAACTAGAAGCAAGTTACACATCAAACCTCTTAAAGTTCAGCTCATAGTAAACACATAGTAAAAAGGTCACATTTTTGGCATATGCGGCTTCCAGTTGTTCAGTGTCACCAGACAAAACAATCAAGAGTGGCTCTCCTCACATTTTCCATCTCAAACTGTCTTTCATAACCTCCACAAACACAGCTGGATGACCGCAAAGAAGCCCAAACATCCCAGCTCACCTCATCCTTCATGGGCCAGAGAACTGCCAAAATAGCTGTTTGGGTTACATAAAAAACACCCAAGATGGAGAAGCTTCCTAAAGGATTGTAGGGAAACTCCTAGGTCAGAATTATTTATAGCATCCAAAACAGAAAGGAGAGTGAGTGCATTTCACATTTATACTCGCCAGTTCTGTTAATGCATTTCACTGCACTACTGATTTCTGTAACATGTGCAGCTTTTAAAGAGATCAATGGTATGGCTAAGTTATTCGCTTGCAGAAAAGGTGAGGTTTAAGTTCACACATAGATATCACTATGACAGAAATGCACAAGGAGCTCTGAAATCATCATAACAAGCTTGCAAAAAGTAATCATCACTCTTTCATCTGACACTCACACTTTGTGTTTGGAGTTCATTAGCCTGAGGATCAAGTTTGTGCTTACCAGATGTGTTTATACCAAAAGTGCACATTTTCATCTTTCTCATAATAATCAGTCAAAAAGCTGGGGAAATTAGTCATGTTTACTGTTTATGCACTTCCCATAGAAACCTGCAGGCTGTAATCCTTTTTATAATGAATGTCTGCTTTTTGCGCAGCTGTAGGAGGACCCAGAGTAAACATTCATAATCCAACACTAAGTTCTTTTATACAGTATGTGATGTGTTGATTGATGATTGCTAAATCCTGAGATATTTCAAGGGAATTAATCAGTGACAAGCCTAAAAAGTTGAATGCAATCAGAGATATCCATAACCAGTGGACAGTTCTACTAAATAGGTTGTTTCTGTTGGAATGTCTGTTGGAATTTATAATAAATGTTATTATAAATACATTAGGAAAAAACTTTTATCATTCATTCATTTTTCTTCCGCTTTTTTTCTGGTGGGGGTCTGGGGGTCAGCCCAGACATCACTCTCCCCAACCATAGACTCTAGCTCCTGCTAGGGGATCACCAAATATTCCCAATCAACTGCAAGATATTTAATCTCTCATGTAGGTCCTGGGTCTGTCCCAGTGTCTCCATCCTGACATAGCTCTAGCAGGAGCTGACCAGGTGGGAATCCTCGTAAGGTGCCCAAACCACCTCAAGTGGCTCTTTTACGATTTGGATGAGCAGCTGTAGATCAAGGTTCTTCTGAATACTGTCTCTTGAATACAATCCTAAGATATTTTTATTCCTCCACCAAAGGAAAGTTCTCTCCCCTCACCTGAAGGAAGCATATGGAAGCACATGGAGTTGCTGAAAAAGACAAAAAAAATTAAGATGTCTTTGCAATATCCAGATTTGTGAGGGAAAGTTTCAATACATCTTTCATGTATGTAGAAACCTAGAAAAGATGATGGTTGTGGTCAAATAAAAGATGTTAAACTTGGTGATCTGGGAATTTAAAATAGTTACTCCATATTGTTCATCTTTCATTAATATCAGGATGCATTTGTCATTGTTGTCACTGGTAGAAATCATGAATATCTTGGACACAAACCATGTAATTACACATATTTCCAGGAGTTCATTTAAGCAAAATGGCTGCTCAGATCAGGCCATACTTTATGTGTTTAGTAGTTTCACAGGTATACACCATGGAGTGAGGCAGGAATACACACTGAATGGAACAACAGTCCATCACATGGCACCGTATGTAACACCCAGTGAGAAATGTATACTTTTATTTTTTGGTCTAATCATTTAGGGAATTCATTTTGACTACTCGTTAGATAGAACATACAGGTTAATGCAATATTTTGATGCCTACACACATTTATAATCAGTAGTGCAGCTGTTCTAACAAAGGTTTGAGTGTTTGCTCTATCAGTCCAAATTAAAAAGGCACTCCCAGCCACACATCCTCCAAGTGATATCTCAGCAAATTCAATAGGAAAATGTAACTGACTTACTCAAATAAGGAAGCAGTTGTGAAACTGCATGTGGGTTATGAAATTTGCTCATTAGACAACAGGAAATGATCTCGGCTACCACAATAATGCAATCTAGAGAATATACAGAAATGATTACCAGACATTTGTGACTCAGAAATATCTATTCATGTATCTAACTGTCATTTTATAAACTGTAGATCATTCTCTAGAACATTTTTGCTAGATTATAGATAGAATGATATAGTACTCATACTATAATATAACTCATAATTTTGGATGAGGCAGAAATCTTGGATTCAGCCTCAAGGTCACCGCAGATTCGTCTGGCTGTTTATGTATGCAACATGAGCATGCAACTGCCCAACGCTTTAAACTGAAGTGATTGCAAGCAAGTTTTCAAAGACACCCACTTAAAGTCAGCTTCACGCATTAGCTCATAAAGCGTGCCTTTAAGTTACTCCAGCACAAGGGGTGAGATGGACTCCTATGGGATGCCAGCAGGTGGAGGCATTGCAACACCTTTAGAAAGGAAGTAATACACCTATAGGGAACTAGACATATTGTAAATTTTATAAATGCCTTTAAATAGTAAATACATTTACAAGTTGCTGTTCGCAAAAAGAACCAAGATTCCTCTTCTATGTCCCATTGATTTGTGAGCAAATTTTAACAAGCAAGCAGACTTTTTCTGTCATGGACTGGTAAATAGTAAACAGGGGTGGAACAACATCTTAGATTTGCCAGTTTAGCCTTATTTTGGGTGTTATTGAAATTAGTTGCATTTAGATACAAGATCCATCCTTACATTTCTATTTGCATCTTCAAAGGTCTCAAATCTTCAGTTTTGCATTCAAACATTTCAAGCATGCAATCAAGATTATAAATCCAAAAAAAACAACAACTCACAAATCGTGCCAGTTTGTCAGCTGCTGTTTTCTTCTAATGCTACACAATGTAGTTAACACTCTCTGTGTATCTAAAGATGGATAAGCTGTCCGGTTG
The DNA here is from genome assembly GCA_012411365.1 of Ameiurus melas. Classification (NCBI taxonomy): domain Eukaryota; kingdom Metazoa; phylum Chordata; class Actinopteri; order Siluriformes; family Ictaluridae; genus Ameiurus; species Ameiurus melas. The sequence goes on along the minus strand of CM022762.1, from coordinate 8,651,079 downwards.
AGGATGTGTGCCCCTTGACCCAACCTCAGTCACATACAAAGCAAGGCACATATAAGACAAGGTGTCTTAGAAGTCAAGAACTCTTAATCTAATTTGAAAAAGCATGTTGAGGTAAGTACTTTGTTAGTGTTAACTGGCTGTAATTTTTTATACTTTTTCTTCGCTTAATGCCAAATTATTCTAACATAGATTCCAGTAGCTAATGTAATCAGCTACACAGCAAATCAAATTCTAGGTGATGTCATATATTGCTTACTTACATTATTTTTCATCTAATTAATTCATTAGCAAACTACCTAGTGTTACTCGTGCAAACACGAATGTGCCAAACAGATGTCCACTTCTCGGTTGGTCCACAACACTTCCAGACTTTTTGAATTGGATAATAAGTTTGGCAACAGTGTCATGTGTGGTGTGCTCGCCATGTTTTGTGTTGAAGTCCATCAAAACCTTGCGACAGTTTCCTGATCCAGCCATGAGGATGATTTCAATATGTTCTTCTTTAGTCAAAGGCATTCTTAAAGGCTATCTGAAAAACATTATCATATAAACTGATCATGAAAAATTTTGGAAGACTTTTTGTTCAAAAGTTAATTTCCCATATGTATGGAGACTTTTAGGACACCATGTAGTGGACAGCTAATTGTGCTAGTCAGACTGAATGATGTTTTCAGATGAAAATCTTAGTTTTAGATAAGAAATAAAAGATACTTCTCACATTGGAACATGACAGTTAACAGTTTGATCATTTAAAACATTTCGTTTTTCCAACCTTGAATATGTTTCAAAGTAGCAACTAGACTAGTTTGACTTTCATTTTTGACTGGATTCTTTTTGACACATTATCTTCATTTCAGTAATGTTATAAGTGTAATTTCCCACCACTGGTCGTAAAAGTACAATCTAATAGTTTAAAAGTAATTAAATAAAAGGCTGGTTAAAAATGATAAGAAATAACTTCAATGATAACGAAGGTGCGCCCTCTGCTGGTCATGCTCATTTATCATTACTGTATTCATGTTCCACTGGTTACCCATCGAAAACACTACTGAGGTAATTGTAAAATAGCCTTTCGTGTATAACAGAATTTTTTTAATCATCTTTAATCCATCTGAAATCCAATATTATTTCCTTAAATTTAGATTCAGAAAATTATCCTCACATGTTCTCTTCTTCTACAAAGATGCTACGCTTCTGGTGCAGTTACCACACCATGTCTGAAGTACTTAAACTTGGTGAGATGGTGAGATCTATTCTGATATAACAAAATTTGATGTTCCTAAAGAGTCCTGTTGTCGGTTTAATTCTAACCAGTTGCTTAACAGATACTAATAAGAAACACAGAATGTAATTAAATACTCCATGTTTGCATTTATATTTGCTGATAGCTTATTTGGATCTAACCAACCCTTCAGTTAACTGATGTTTAACTGATTCTCAGTGAAAGATAACTCATAACTCAGCAGTGTGTGATACCTTGAAGTTACTGGAACTTACTAAAGAAACTTCACAACTTTTTTGTGATGCATATGCTTAAAAGTTAATGATTATTGTGTGTGAGTGAGGTAGGAAAAGTCGTGGGCAGTTTCCTTCAGGTTATATAGCTGAATGAATGGGAAAAGTGGGGAATAATAGGATATTACTCTGTCTTGTTATTCCTTTCCATCTGGGCTTGTTGAAACTATTATTCCATTGTTTTAGTTGCTCCTGCTGAAAAATTAATCTGGTCAGACGAGCTGAAATTGTGAAATAATGCTACTAATGCAATATAGTAGTGAAGTTGTTTTTAAGGAAATACCAACAGTAAGGCAATTAGAAAACACTTACCGATCAGTTTAGACTGCTGGGAAATAACTTGATGGTCTATTGCTCAGTTTGACAAGCTCGGCCTGTGTTTCAGGAACTGGTAGCTTGTAAAAGTAAGCTGGATTTTTCAGTAGGTTCTACGTTCCTCAGTTCCTCCAAAAAAAAGAGTATATATATATATATGTGTACACACACACACACACACACACACACACACATATATATATATATATATATATATATATATATATATATATATATATATATATATATATATATATACTGGTTACATATAAATATACTGGTTGTGAGCACGCCATGACCGACAGCCACAAGAAAAAAAATTCTTCAGTGAAACCCTGTGAGGAACAAGTCTTCAAAACTCATCAGGTGGAGCCCTTCATATTCTGGCTGGCATCCCTGAATTGGCTACATCACTCTCCTCTCCTCTCCACTAAAAGCTGGTGTGTGGTGGGTGTTCTAGCGCGCTATGGCTGCCGTCGCATCATGCAGGTGGATGCTACACACTGGTGGAGGTTGAGATTTCCCCCCCATACTACGTAAAGCTCTTTGAGTACCTAGAAAAGCGCTATATAAATGTAAGGAATTATTATTATTTCTTTTTTTAATCCTCTTGTAGGCAAAGTATTAGGAAATGCATATGTCGGTTTATTTAAGATTTTTAATCACATTTAGTCACTCGGATCAACGGTTCCATAGTTACAGCTAATTTCAGGTTTTTCGGTTTTATAACGCCACCAGGTGGCAAAACTGCACCAAATTTTCTGGGCGACCATAGATTGTCCTCAAACATAAGCATGAAAAGATATCTCATTGAGTTATAGCCATTTACGTAAAAGTGGCCATGCCTACTTCCTGTGTTGTCGCATACCGTAGCTACCTCAAGTAAAAAGTAAAAAAAATAAATTATAACTTTTGATAATGAGACTCCGTAGAATCGTTTGGCACTGGTTTGGTCCCTATTGGACGAAAAACCTTAGACTAGATCACAAAAGTAGGTTTTACAAAAAATCCAAGATGGCAGAAAACTTTTATTCATCTTGTTCGTCTGACAGTGTCTGTGACAAATGTTCAAAAGTTATGGCCATTTTTCTAAGCATGCTCACTATAGCGTCACCACCTGACTGACCGGGCTGAAATGTTGTGACTCTGTAGTACTCTGGGATACTACATTCTGGGATACTAAATCAAAGTTTCAGCTTTCTATTTCACCTTGGATTTTTTTAAAGGAAAAATGGCCCCAACAAGAGTTGTCAATTGAAGCAATGGAATGGTTTATATAACTGAATGTTGGATGTTCCCAGTCAGCTATGTCTAAAATTTGGTGCAAGTATAAGCCAAATGTGAAGGAAGACATCAAAGTGTCAGGACAGAAAACACAAAGCAGTATGCCGTGAAAACAGAAAATGCACAACAGAGCAAATGGGCAGAAACAGGGCTCAAAGTTTGTGACAGAACTGTAAACAATTGGCTGAATGAAATGGGATTTAGATATACAAAAGCCAAACAAAAACCAGCACTAACATCTAAACAGAAGAAAACATGGTTACAGTTGGCTAAAGAGAAGCAATCGTGGAGTGTGTATGATTGGATGAATGTGATATCCAGTGATGAATCACAAATCTGCATTGGCTAAGGAGATGATGCCGGAACATAAGAATGGTGCCATTCTTGTGAAAAGTATAAAGATGACTGAAGAAAACAATCAAATTTCCCCACTTATTTATGATATGGGCTTGTATGTCAGGTAAAGGACCAGGGGAGACTTTAATGCACAGGTGTTTGTTGAAATTTTGGACAACTGCGTGTATCCATTAATTTTCAGTGTGGTAGGACAAGGGCATAAAACAATAAAAATCTATATGCCGATGGTGTCTTTGATAGCTTTGCCAATCTGTCATCTACTTATGACCTCCCTGTGAAGCATATCTTTCCTTATTTTCAAATTCTAAATTTTGTTTCTAGATTTTCCTAATTTCCCCTCTGCGCCTCCTGAACAGCCTTGGGAAAGCTTGTTTTCAAATAATCCACATCTGAGAGGACTGCTTTCAAAGATATATGATTTTATTCTGGCATTAAGTAGTGAATCGAGTACCAAAATTAAGAATGAGTGGAAAATGGAGTTAGGAATACACATAAGTGAAGAATGTTGTGAATGTGCTATAGGGAGGATACAGACCACCACTTCTTGTGCTCGTCTTGGACTCATCCAATTCAAAGTTTTACATAGGGTCCATTTGTCTCAGTCGAGACTTTCTGTAATATATCCATAAGTAGAGGACAAGTGTGATAAATGCTTTGGCTCTCCCTGTTATCTTGGCCATATGTTTTTCTTTTGCCCTGATCCCTATGGTTTTTGGACTGGTTTCTTTACTATCATGTCCATTATTCTTAGAGTAGATTTAAAACCTTGCCCATTAATTGCTATATTTGGGATTCCTGATGCCTCAGTTCCATTAAGCTCTGCACAATAGCAAGACAATATCAAGACGTTCCCTTTTGTTTAGTTGATTGTACTCTTTGTTTTTCTTTTCTACAATATGCATGTATGTGTGTATATGTAATTATAATAAAAAGTGAGAATGGTATTGTTGCTATTTTTTTGGAAAAAAAAAAGAAATTTTGGACAACATTTTTAACGCGCATGTCAATTCAGGAAAGGCTTGTTAGTTATCTGATTAACTGGATTAAGTGCGTTGGGAGCAAGGAAACACTGTGCAGGACCGGGGGTGATTCTCATTTCTTATTTGTGCATCTTTGCTTCCTTTCCTTGTGTCTTAGCTCCACCCCGTTAGGATGCAAGGATGAGATGTTAGGAGAGAGGAATCAAAGGAAGTCAAATGGAATATCTTCGCTCTCTCAAGCGTCACTTCAAAGCGACGTCAATCAAGGATGACTGTACTCAGCTGGATTACCTAACTGCACTTCATAGATTATAGAGTATTTTCTAATCAAGTATGTATGTATTGAGTTGGAAAATGATATAAGTATGTACTTAGATAATAGAGTTCTTCATCTTCCAGTAGAGGAATGTTTAACTGCATTTAACTACAGCAGCTAAAGACACAGTATGTGCATGCTCATGTAAGGAAATGTTTGACTCCACACAATGCTTTAGTCAACTCCGATGTAACCAGTGTATAAGATTATGTCAGAGTAATGCTCACAGGAGAGCCATAATAGGGAGTGTGTGTCCTTGTCCCTGAGCCCTGAGGCAGACTTGGCTAAGCACTTGAGCTCACTGTTGCAAGACAATATTTAAAAAAAAGCCCATGTCATGATTGTATGATTCAGACTTTCTGCAGAGGTCTGAGACTGCAAATAAAGTTTGATCTTTTGACATCCATAACCACTTGTTTCTGAAAGTTTTTGACTTTTGGGAGAGATTTTCTAGAACAGGATGTGGCATTATGTTGTTGGAGTTTAGTTAATAACAATGAAATGTCTGGGTTATTCAATAATGAATTAATGAACAATACATAATTTATCACATCTTTCGTGCAGCTTTGCAGATAGAAACATCAATTAATTACAATACTCATTGTAAGCATATTATTATTTAATTATATTTCACACAAAATTCCATCACATCATAAAAATACTTTTTGTTTTGGCAGACTTTTAAGGAGGGAATTTGTATGTAAGTCAGGTTTTTCAACAAGAAACACTTAGGCACAGGATACACCTATGTGTCCTCACTACTAGCTCCTCTGGAATCTTCCTCACTCCTTGCTCCTCACCTCTTCGTGTAATTAGAGAATTGAGATGTCCTTCAAGATGTTTGACTTCAATAGATTTCCGGGTCACGGGCTGGAGGACGGAGGAGCGAGGATACGAGGAAACATCAATTTGAGTACTGGGAAGCACCCTTAAGCTTCAGCCTCATCGGGACTGGAGCTAATTTGTGACAGGTGTACCCAATCACTTGACTTCTTAAATACTCAGGTGGCAGACAATTGTTTCTGTATGGTGCATGGAGTAGTTGCAACATGGCAATGAAAACAGTCTTAATTTTGCTGTTCTGTTGTATTGAGTTGTTTATGGTGCAACTTTTTAAGGATGGTAGTTTCATGACTGAGTCTTTTGATTATGCTTTCCAAAATAATGAAGACTTTAGAGAAGGCCATGTGTTTGTGCAGTCTGCAGATCCCGATCAGGAGGCTTGGCTCAGACAGCCCCAGAAGTATTCTGTCTTTTGTGGTAAAGATGCTGTGGAAATAATTTTGCCTTCGGGTCCTCTTTCTGAGTTGAAGGTTTTGGGTATGTATGCTGTCCAGTTACTTTGTGTTCTTTCTTGTCTTTATCTGTTGAACATATTGTGGCGTCTTTATCTTGTATCTATCTGATCCTTTTGTCAGGGTCATCCATTGTGGACCCGGTTCTAGAGGCAACAGAAGAATGTGGCTACTCTCTGACAAAGGAACTGGGGAATGATGTTCTTCATGTCAGCTTCTCTGGCTGTCATGTCACTGTTGAGGTGGGCATTAATGTGCACTTTGTGATCTGTAGTGCAGAATCTATTTGTCACTTTCCTTGTTTGTTTCCAGGATGGCAGATATACTCTGCGGCTTCTGTACCGTAGTAACATGGAACCTGCTGAGGTTGTCACTGTGTCCTGTGATGCCAACTCTGACATGGCATTGCAAAAACTCCGGCTCCCTCGTTCAGATGGCCAAGATGACTGTACCCCAGCTCCGATGCCACCCATGACACAATATCGAAAGCTGCCTCAGAACTACACACGAGGAGGTGAGCAAGTAATGCCCACCTTGTTGTTGCTGGACACCTGTTTTAATTTAACACTAGCTGTAGCTTGTCTTTATTTGAATATTCTGTTGAAATTCGTACAAGTTTCTTGTGTAACCTGTGCTTTATTTGGGAATAGTGTCTGTATTGCTGCAGTATCATGTGTGGAAATTGAAATGACCAATGTCTTGATGTTATAGGCTGTGACATTCCAACTAGCCAAAGATTGCACTGTGGACCTTCTGGAACTATAGCTTCAGAGTGCATTGCCAGAGGATGCTGTGTGAATGTGACTGATTCCTCCTGTTACTACCCAATGGATAGTAGGTTGCTGTGCATTGATTTTCATATGACCACCAGAAGTGGTTGTCTTATGGTCTTACATGTGCTTTTCTTTCTTCCCCCTGTCTGTTAAGGATGTACAGCTGATGGGCAGTTTGTGTTTACTATTTACTCTAATGTCACAACTATCCCTGTGAACCCCAAAAGCTTGTATGTGGCATCCCAGAACCCCTGCAAACCTGTCCATGCTACTGATGAATTTGCCACCTTCAAGTTCTCAGTGACTGACTGTGGGACAAAGATATATGTGAGCGGGTTTTTTGTTTGTTTAAAGCCTATATCTGATGCAATTTGGTGAAAGCCAATCTATGGTTTATTTATGTAAAACCCCCATCAGAGTATTGGTGATACTACCATTTACATGGCTGAAGTGCGGCCAGCCATCAGGGCACTTAACATGAAGTATGGCGTTATCACCAGAGATCACCCTGTCAGGTGGGTATGTTTGTGGTTTTGAAGATTTTGCACATAATTTAGCTTGGTTTTAGTTGTAATGTCTTGGTTGCGCCATGTCCTTTAGGCTTATGGTTGAGTGTAGATACTCAAAGGTGAGCCCAACAATGAGGGCAAGTACTGGCTATATGGTGATGAACCCAACTGTGCCAGCCTCTGTGAGGTCTGGTGGACTACATGGTGTTCAGCTCAGGATTGCCGATGGTATGAGTTTACTTCCCAATATTTGCTCAAAGAACTTTGTTCATGAAGGAGACATTACTTGTGCAGTGAGCCTATGCAAGCCGAGCCTGCACATCATAAACGGTGTATCCCCTGACTAAGTTTTCCCTTCCACCCCCAGATGAGACCTTCTCTTCATTCTCTCAACGTGGTCATCTGCCATTAAAGGTTCTCCTGGGTAGACCACTGTACCTGGAGGTGCGATTAAATTCTCCAAAACCTGAGGCCACACTGCTTGTAAACTACTGTGTGGCCTACACGCGCTCTGCAACGAATGCCTTGGTTCTGCTCTATGAAGGGTAAGTTGTGGGGGTGTAGAGTAATGCATCATGGATGCTTTAATTCAGTTCTATTTTTTTATGGTTCAGTGTTGAGGCCTTGATTGTAAGGAAGTGTTTCCTTCAGTGGGAGGAGTGGGTGCACATGTAAGGAAGAGAAATTGCTTAAGCATGGTGAGGACCACTTTAAACATGTGTAGTTTAAAAAAAAAAAAAAAGTGTAATGGGAGACTGTCTATACTAGTGTGCTTTTTATAGCAATGAATGGAGTTCAATCTCTTCCCTGATGCACTATTGCATGCTTTTGATTGTAGTTATTGATTTTGTTCTTTTAGCAGATGCTTTTATCCAAAGTTACTTGCAAATAAATACAAGCAAAGGTTTAGTTTTGACTTCATCAAAGCTTGAAGGTGGCTTTTGCTTGTGTCTGTAATGGTGCAGTACTTCAGAAATTGCATTGCTGCCTATATCCAAGGAACAAATGCTACTACAAATGGCATTCCTGTCTCTGCTCTATGGGCCAACTGACTGAAGACTTGCTTTCTCTCTAGGTGTCCCAACCCTGATCTTTCCTCTGCTCAGTCTTCATTGCTCCGCGTGCTAGACCTGCCACAGACTCCATACCAACGTCGCTTTGTGGTGACTGCCTTCCAGTTCATGAACATCAACTCAAAAAAATACCTAAATGAGGAGGTGCAGTATGTCTTGATGGCTTCTTAAGTCTAACTACAAGGGTTTTTTTTTTTTTTTTTTTTTTTCAATTGTGCACTGAAGCTTCCTTTCTTTCTAATAGATTTACTTTATGTGCTCCACTGAAGTGTGTATGCCTTCTGAGACTCCGTGTCGCAAGACATGCTTTGACGGGAAGGTATATTGACTTCATTAAACTACAAGTAAATGTACAAGCAAATGTATTTGACCAAATTGGCTTGGTAACCATTGCTCTAAGGAACTAGAGTGGCTAAAATAACACCACTTCGCTTCTTCCTAACCAAACTGGAAGGACATTTCCTCATGGGTGAAATAATTATTAATCCAGTCTTTGTACCAGTTATGATTGCCATAGATGCAGGCTAGACTGAAAGCCTGGGCTATGACTCCATTTTGATTTTGAACCTGCTGCACATTGCTAATTCTGTGGTGAAAGTGTTGCATATGAACCCTGACACTCCTATTTTTTTTTTTTTTTTTTTTTTCCCCCTTCTAGCCATAACTGCTTCTTTCCAGTCAAAGGTGGACACCAATTTCAATGTTCTCAGAATTAAAGCTTCATCCTTTAAAACTTCTCTTGTATGCCTTTTTACTCATATGATCTGCCCACCTGCGTGAAGTTGCCCCCCCCCACCAATGCAAAAACGTCAGCAAAATAGTCTCAATCGTTTGTGCTGGTTTGTGCTGCTTCAGTTCTGGAGATATTAAAATAATATTTATAGGTCATCCTGGGGTCACCAATCGCCACCCCCCCCCCATGCGCCGAATTAACCCAAAATAGTCTCGATCGTTTGTGCTGCTTCAGTTCCAGAGATATTAAAAGAGAAATCATATTTGTTCAATAAACAATTCTCTTTATTTCATTCACTTGTCTCTCATGATTGAAATTTTCATTTATTTACAAGGAGAATAATCTGTTACACTTCACTCCCACCACTACATGTGCCACTTCTGTTCACGGTGCTCTTGTGGAAATTAGTGTTAGTATAGGGAAAGTCGACACAGTTACTAACTAAAAATTCTGGCCAGTGTAAGTACAATTTTTTTTAACATTAAGTTAGAATATTATTAGTTAACTTCAATCATAATTTCTCTTTTAAATATTCCTTTTAATATCTCCGGAACCGAAGCAGCACAAAAGAAAATTTTAACGGCACAAACGATTGAGACTATTTTGCTGACGTTTTGCGTTGGTGGGGGGGCCAACTTCACGCAGGTGATCTGCCCTGGATCATTTTGCCTGTTGTGGTAAATTTTAACTGAGCTTCAAGAAGTTCCACTCACCCATCTTAATGCTTGCCAGTTTTCTAATCTTGGGGCCCTTCTGTGTGGCTTGTGGATATTTGGCTTAGTGTCTTGATGCAACGTTAAGATCAATTACTCTAGTAGAGTAAGTTTTATTCCTCTTAACACAGCCTTGTGTTGCATCTTCTCATAATTGCAGATACAAAATCATGTTTAAAGCAGTGTTGTCCCTAAAAAGTGATCACCCAATGCTTTAAGATTCTTTGCAAATTGCTGGATCTGGAGGTCCAAAATCAATACCTACTTGTGCTGGATACCTGGACACCATGGAATGCTGGGAAATGGAGACCCAGACAAACCTCCCACTGCCATAAAACCCATAAACTTGTATATTTATAACAAGTGGCAAACTGGATGGGATCAATGCACCATGAACAAACTCCATGAAATCAGCTTTACTGTTGGTCTATACCTGTCAAATGGGTCACTGCAGGGTAAATTTTCAATATTTGCCCTGCCATCATGTACCTTCTGCCAGAATCCATTATCTTTTGAAATGTTTGATAAGACTATACTGGTCTTAACCCTGTGCAAACTTCTTTTATTTTTATTTTTTCTCTCCCTCCCTTTTCTTAACATTGTCACTAATCTTTACTTTGACTCACATGGCTAAGCCCTTAATGTGATTGGAGTAGGTCTTGGCAATATTTTAGCCTGAGTCTTTAACCCTACACCACCTGAAGGTACCCCCTACAAGCTCTACTTACCTGACTGAATGCCCTCTCTCTTGCATCCTCTTGATTACCTAACAATCCCCCACCCCAGCAAGACCTTTCCAGCCAATGATTATTTAAGCTAGTCCAAGCAAAAAACAAACTATGATCTCAGTGGGTTTTTCTTTTTGTTTTTTTTTTAGTTTTTTGTTTTTTTTATGTGCAACCTTTAATTTCCGAAACAGGCTAGTTTTGGAACAAAGTGCCCCTGGCTACCATGATCTTGAAAATGGCTTTGACTGCAGGCTGTTTCTTTCCCCTATTTAAATATGCATCTTTTTGGAAGGGGTTGTTGAATGAGTTATACCTACTACTATAAAAAGCTGGAGTTGTTTAAGATGCATTTAAATAAAATTATTAGTAACTCCAGAATCTTTGAATCTCAAAATATCATACCATGGTCAGATGCATCTGGTTGTGCTCTCTATATTCAGATTGAAGTATGATTCTGGCTACACTGAAAGTCATGCTTTGTTAAGAGCATGGTTGTAGGCTGCTCGTAAAGTCTGTGCTTCAGGTGAGGTACAGCATTGCTTCACCTGTACTGCTGTAGAAGTACCACAGACTAACTGACTGCAACACTGGAAGTACATGGTGCTGAGATTGGGATACAGTGCATCTGGAAAGTATTCAGTGCTTCACTGTTCCCACAATGTTAGTCTTATTCCAAAATGGATTAAATTCATTATTTCCCTCAAAATTCTAAAAACAATACCCCATAATGACAATGTGAAGTTTGTTTGAAATCTTTGCAACTTTATTACAAAATATTTTTTTTTGAAATAGGGACATGTACATAAGTACTCACAGCCTTTGCTTAATACTTTTGTTGAAGCACCTTTTGGCACCAATGCCAGCCTCAAGTCTTTTTGAGTATGATGCTACACATTTGGCACACCTATTTTTGGGCAGTTTCTCCCATTCTTCTTTGCAGGACCTCTCAAGTTCCATCAGGTTGGATGGGGAGCACTGGTGCACAGCCATTTACAGATCTCTCCAGAGATGTTCAAGTCTGGGCTCTGGCTGGGCCACTCAGAGACATTCACGGAGTTGTCCTGTAGCCACTCCTTTGTTATCTTGGCTGTGTGCTTATTTGTCGTTGTTGTGTTGGAAGATGAACCTTCACCGCAGTCTGAGGTTCAAAGTGCTCTGGAGCAGTTTTTCATAAAGGATATGTCTGTACATTGCTGCATTCATCTTTTCCTCGATCCTGACTAGGCTCCCAGTTCCTGCCGCTGAAAAACATCCATACAGCATGATGCTATCACCACTATGCTTCACTGTAGGGATGGTATTGGCCAGGTGATGACTGGTGCCTGGTTTCCTCTAGTCTTGATGCTTGCCATTCAGGCCAAAGAGTTCTATCTTTGTTTTTATCATGGTCTGAGAATCCTTCAGGTGCCATTTGGCAAACTCCAGACGGGCTGTCATGTGCCTTTTAGTGAGGAGTAGCTTCGATCTGGCCACTCTACCATTCAGGCCTGATTGATGGAGTTCTGCAGAGATGGTTGTTCTTCTGGAAGGTTCACCTCTCTCCACAGAGTGACCATTTGGTTTTTGATCACCTCCCTGACTAAGGCCCTTCTCCCCCGATCTCTCAGTTTGGCCGGGCGACCAGCTCTAGGAATAGTCCTGCTGGTTCCAAACTTCTTTCTTTTGAGGCCACTATACTCACTGGGACCTTCAATGCTGCAGAAATGTTTCTGTACCCTTCCCCAGATCTGTGCTTCTACAATCCTGTCTTGGAGGTCTCCAGACAATTCCTTGGACTTCATGGGTTGGTTTATGCTCTGACATGCATTGTTAATTGTGGGACCTTTTTAAATAGACAGGTGTGTGCCTTTCCAATTTATGTCCAATCAACTGAATTTACCACAGGAGGACTCCAATAAAGTTGTAGAAACATCTCAAGGATAATCAGTGAAAACAGGATGCACCTGAGCTCAATTTTGTGTGTCATGGAATGCTTTACTTTACTGTGAATACTTATGTAAATGTGCTTTTTTTTCTTTTTTTTTTTTTTTAATAAATATATATATATAAATTTACAAAGATTCCAAACAAACCTCTTTCTCATTGTGATTATGGGGTATTGTTTGTAGAATTTTGAGGAAAATAATGAATTTAATCCATTTTGGAATAAGGCACTAACATAACAAAATGTGGGAAAAGTGAAGCGCTGTGAATATTTTCCAGATGCACTGTAGGTATACAATTCACTGTAACCAAGTTAAGATCACCAACTGCAAATGGCTGAACAAATTCTTTTTTTTTTTTTTTGCTAATTTGCATTTCGATGCAAGAAGTATATCTTAATATTGATTTCTCAAAGCTAGGCAAGGTGACATAATAGTCTAGCTAGATACAGTATCTCACAAAAGTGAGTACACCCCTCACATTTTTGTAAATATTTGATTATATCTTTTCATGTGACAACACTGAAGAAATGACACTTAGCTACAATGTGAAGTAGTGAGTGTACAGCTTGTGTAACCTTGTAAATTTGCTGTCCTCTCAAAATAACACACAGCCCTTCATGTCTAAACCGCTGGCAATAAGCCATTTTCCCTCCCTGGTGTAATGTGACTTGTTAGTGTTACAAGGTCTTAGGTGTGAATGGGGATCAGGTGTGTTAAATTTGGTTCATCACTCTCACACTCCCTCATACAGGTCACTGGAACTTTAACATGGCACCTCATGGCAAAGAAATCTCAGAGGATCTGAAAAAAAGAATTCTTGCTCTGCCTAAAGATGGCCTAGGCTATAAGAAGATTGCCAAGACCCTGACACTGAGCTGCAGCACGGTAGCCAATATCATGCAGCGATTTAACAGGACGGGTTCCATTTGTAGCAACAGGCCTCCTGATGGTCGAAAAAAAAAAAGGGGGGGACACCCCCCCAATAAAAACAATTTTTTTTTTTTTTATTAAAAGATTTTTGTGTGTGCCCCCCCCCCCTGCTGCAGAGGTAGAAGGGGTGGGGGGTCAGCCTGTCAGTGTTCAGACCATACGCCGCACACTGCATCAAATTGTTCTGCATGGCTGTCATCCCAGAAGGAAGCCTCTTCTAAAGATGATGCACAAGAAATTCCGCAAACAGTTCGCTGAAGACAAGCAGACTAAGGACATTGATTACTAGAACTATGTCCTGTGGTCTGATGAGACCAAGATAAACTTATTTGGTTCAGATGGTGTCACGCGTGTGTGGTGGCAACCAGGTGAGGAGTACACAGACAAGTGTGTCTTGCCTAGTCAAGCATGGTGGTGGGAGTGTCATGGTCTGGGACTGCATGAGTGCTGCCGGCACTGGGGAGCTACAGTTCATTGATAGAACCATGAATGCTAATATGTACTGAGACATACTGAAGCAGAGCATGATCCCCTCCCTTCGGAGACTGGGCCGCAGGGCAGTATCCCAGCATGATAACGACCCCAAACACACCTCCAAGACTGAGGGTGAAGGTGATGGACTCCAGACCTAAACCCTATTGAGCATCTGTGGGGCATCCTCAAATGGAAGGCGGAGGAGCACAAGGTCTCTAACATCCACCAGCTCTGTGATGTCTTAATGGAGGAGTGGAAGAGGACTCCAGTGGCAACCTGTGAAGCTCTGGTGAACTCCATGCCCAAGAGGGTTAAGGCAGTGCTGGGTAAATAATGGTGGCCACACAAAATCTTAACACTTTTGGGCCCAATTTGGACATTTTCATTTCGGTGTACAAAATTTACACTGTTACACAAGTTGTACACTCACTACTTTACATTGTAGCAAAACAAAGTGTCATTTCTTCAGTGTTGTCACATGAAAAGATATAATCAAATATTTACAAAAAATGTGAGGGGTGTACTTACTTTTGTGAGATACTGTAGGTAGCTAATGTTTGCCCTCTAGCTTAATATTTTACACAGATAACCCATTTCTGCATTACTCAGGACTGTCCCATTGAGTCTGTGGCTCATATTCTACTGGTTCATTCTACAGTTTCATACTATGTAATTTGATTGTTCATTTTTAGCATGCATTGTGTAATCTTATACTTTATGTCTGTTTTTAAGCAAAATGAAATGAAATATATTTTCAAATATTCTTATTAGATTTCAAATTAAGTCACGGTCACTTTAAAAGGAACACCTGCTCATTTATGTTGTCCAATTAAGTTCAAGTTTCAAGTTTATTTGTCATGTGCACAAAATGTCACAGAGGCTCAGGTACTCTACAGCTGTGCAATACAAAATTTTTTTACATCAGACGACAAAAGGCAGGAGGAGAGAGGAAAGAATGGATTACTGTTTATTCAGGATCTTGATGGTCTGCTGGTAGAAACGGTTCTTCAGCTGGTTCTGGATTGAATGCTGTGGAACCGTCTGCCTGAAGGCAGTCTGCTAAATAGTCTGTCTGCTGGATGATTTTGCGAGCCTTCCTCAGGCTGGGGGTTTGTTGCCATTAATGAGTTCAGCTGAAAACCAGACAGTCATGCAGGCAGTCAGGATGCTCTTTAGGGTGCATTTGTAGAAATTGGTCAGGACTCTGACCAACCATGATTTTTGTGTCCAGGGATTGACTCTGGATCCACCTAAAACCTGACCACAATACAGTGGTTATTGTAGATGAATGAACATATAACTTTGCCATTCAGTCCTTCATGCACTTTTAGTAAGTGATTTCTCTTCATAAGTTATTGCAGTGGACCAAGAGCCTTTGCCAGAAGCAGTAAGTGTTCGGTGGGGATACACCCTGGAAGAAATGCACACACATTCACACCCAAGTTATTTTAGACAATCCAGATACTGGCATGTTTTTTGGAGGTAAGCAGAAACTGTGGTTAATTAACATGTAATTCTTCCAACACACAATTAATCCATAATCATTAAGAGAGTTTGTGCTCTATATGCATATTGCAGTATAATCTGGCCAAAATGATAGTTTGGAGGCTGTGTTCAAAATCCGTGTTCCAGGTGAGGCTCGAACTCACAACCTCGGCATTGCTTCACCTGTACTGCTGTATAAGTACCGTGCGCTGACCGATTGCGCCACTGGAGCCTTGAATGATGTTGATTCTGATGAATTGTGTGTGTTTTATCCAGGTTGTCTGGTTTCCTCAGACACACCAGAAACAGGCTCTGTATTGATTGTTGGTGTGAAATAATCTTAATAATGTCAGCAATTCTTAGTCTTAGTCCAGTGTCAAAAGTCGTTGATAGTTTTTATCATATTTATTCAATTTTGTTCTGTTTTTAGTCGAGTTTTAGTTGACTAAAAGTCTAGTAATTTAGTCTAGTTTAGTCTAGTAAATTAAAACTGTTGATATTTTAGTCACTGGAAACTGTAGACATTTTTAGTCATAAGATTATTATTGTTTAACATTTTAGTCAGATTAGTCAAGCCAGTGATGGAAATGGCCAAGATTGACTGGGGGTCTCTAGTTGGGAAGTTTTTTTGTTTGTTTGTTTGTTTTGGGAGTGGGGTGGTATGGGTAAATGTAATATAAACATATAAATACCTTTATAATATATAATAACAGTACACTTATTTAATGTCTACTCCAAACAATATTCAGGTTCTTTGACTATCGGAGAAACAACTTAACAACTTATTTCACGTCTCCTCCGAACAATATGTTTTCTTGAATATCATTAAATAAACATTACATATTGCTATACGTAGGGTACACATTAGGTACACATTTATAGCTGTTATTTTAGCCAATCCAGCTACTGGCATGTTTTTGAGAGATAAGAAGAAACTGTTGCTAATGAACATGTAATTCTTCCAACACAATACATACATAATCATTAAGAGAGTTTGTGCTCTATATGAATATTGCAGTACAACATGGGCACACTGAAAATTTGGAGGCTGTGTTCAAAATCCATGCTTTAGGTGAGGTTCGAACTCACAACCTCGGCATTGCTTCACCTGTACTGCTGTATAAGTACCGTGCGCTGACTGATTGCGCCACTGGAGCCTCCAATGATGTTAGTTTTGATTAACTATGTGGGTTTCATCCAGGTTGTCCGGTTTCCTCAGACTTCCCAAAATAAGTTCTATATTGATTGGTGGTGTGAATTAATGTTAATGTTGTCAGCAATTCTTAGTCTTAGTCCTGTGTCGTGTCCTGTGTCCTTGATAGTTTTTTTTTCTCTTCTCATATTTAGTCGACCTTATTCTGTTTTTTTGTGTGTTTTTTACCCTAGTGTTAGTTGACTAAAAGTCTGGGCATTTTGTTATATTGTCTGTGTGATGTATTTATTGTTCTCTTTATTGAACCACATGTCTTCGGAGTAACTGCAACTCATTTCCCTGCACTTTTT
This sequence comes from Ameiurus melas, assembly GCA_012411365.1. Taxonomy (NCBI): domain Eukaryota; kingdom Metazoa; phylum Chordata; class Actinopteri; order Siluriformes; family Ictaluridae; genus Ameiurus; species Ameiurus melas. The sequence continues at coordinate 8,634,171 of CM022762.1, read as the reverse complement.
TTTTACCTGTTACTAATGGGCTTGTGACAAACAATTTTCGAATCTCTCTGAATGTCATTCACACATTTGTTCACACCTATTGCCTGTGTCAGTGCATAAGTGGTAGAGAAAGTGGTAGAGAAAACGAACAGAAAAAGTGGCTTGAGAATCTGCATAAATGACAGCTAAAACAATTTACAAACACTACATGTCTCTTTTTGTAACGAACCAATTTTCTATTTGCAATAAACATGTAGGCTAACATAACTGTGGATATAATACTTAGCAAGTTATGACAGTAAAAACACATTAAGATGAATAAAGGAATTCAAAATAGATTAAACTTGGATCATTTCAGGTACGTCCACGCAGCTTTATTCATATTAAAGTTTCTACTATCGCATCTGTTAAACAGTTTCTGTTAAGATTTTTGGCTCCGTCAAAAATGAGGTGGTCTGATTGGTCCTGTGATAGAGAAGCGTTCCATTGGCTGCAGCCTGTAACTGTTTATGTCAATGGGGTTCAAGCTGTTTAGGATCCTTAAAGGCATTAAAAGTTATGTAATATTGTGCAATCTTACAAGGAATGACGAGAAACAACATGCTTATTCCAGGTCTCCCCTTTATAATATAATTTTCATGTTCCACACACATTTGTTGTTGATTTAGGACCTTGGAATTATTGATAAGAAAATGCTTACTTCAGGTCTCCCCTTTTTAACATAACTTCCCAATCTCACTGTAATCATAATGTGATATAATTGCAAAGCCTGATACATCAAATGAACAAATGAAGTGATCGGCCCTGACAAAATGTTATGGGTAATGTTATTATAATGATTTTTTTTTTTGTCAAAATATGATTTCAAAAGAAAAACCTGTGAAAATAACTATATTATTGAGCAGAATGAACCAAAGTGTGGTCCTCCACTGCCATCTAGGGGGTTTAAAGGCAATTTCAGTGAATTTACAATAAGAATTTCCACATTTTTAACTTTTATAGAGAGAACTATTGCCCGATCTACATAAAATTGTGTTCGCTTGTTCAGAATCATATGTCACATAAGCTTACCTATCTTCCAGAAGATCTAAGCATTCCTTGAGAAGTTATTGGTTTTTGGATAGACTTACTCAAGCCCACATTTTAAGGCCTTTAAGCATATGTCTAAAAAGGTATTATGTATTCTTTCACAAGCATGTAGCCACCTAAATCAGACATGGAAAAGACAATTTACAGCCAATAAAGGCAATTTACTAAGGAAATAAACGTTCTTAAAGCTTTTTAACAGTTTTAGCGCCAACTATCTCAAATATTTAATGAACGATTTGATTGACAGCAGTGCTCCTAGAGGCAAATTTCAGGATGATGAGAACTAATGTTTAATACAAAGAATATGTGTATGTCTGAAACAGTGAATAATATGCAATCAATTACACACCATTTACACAGCCATTTGATTGATTTAACTTTATTGTCCACCAATGGGGAAATTCTTCTTTGGCCTCTTGTTGTCTACATTCTCACAAAAACTAAAACTTGTATCCAAATAAGTTCCCAAATATGTAAAACTTTCCGCAATCTCAACAACCTGATCATTTAACTTTAGTTTCCCTAACACGTGTTGTTCACCAGAATTAATATTGAAAATCATTGCTTTTGTTTTCCTTACATTTATGTACAAGGTACTCAGTTTACACCAGTCTTGAAGAGCAACCACATTTTTAAGATAAGTTTGCTAGCTGTATTAGTCTTCATTTGTAGCTCATTGGTATATACGGAGAATAAGAGTGTTGACAACACACAGCCTTGTGAGGAAATCTTTGATCCAATGCACCAAAGCAGAATTTATATTCACATTATACAGACGTGATAGAAGCAAATGAACCTGCATTGTATTAAAAGCTGAGATGAAATCAATAAAAAGTGCCTGTGCATAAGATTTCGATTCCTGGACATGCTTTACAATAAAATCAGTTAAAGTAATTGTGCCATCTTCTGTCCCCTGATGTTTTAGGAATAGGTATTATTGTAGATATTTTCCACATATGTGTTATTGTGTGCTCATTATCTAGTATCTGAAATAACTGTGTAAGGTGCCCTTGAGTTGATTTCCACAAGCTTTTAAACCCCTCCTTCTTAAGCCATCAGGGCCTGGGGCTTTATTAACATTAATATGAGCTAAACATGCAGCCACGTCCTGTTCTGATAGGAAGGGTGCTGGACCTATTGGAATGTGCTTAAGAGCTTCGTCACTCTTCATTTTAGCATCCATCAAATCAAATCTACGATAAAAAATGATTGCATTCATTAACAAATCTCGCACTTCTTGTTGTGCCATCTCTCTCCCCATCATTACAATCCTTCCCATGCTTGTTTTACATTTCCTAAAAAAAATTTCTGTTCAACTCTTTTCATAAAATTCATTTTGGCTATCCTTACATTAGTTCTAAATTCCTTCTCTTTGACTTTCAGTCCCACAGTATCTCCCTGAATAAAAGCAAACTTCTTTTCATTAAGACAGTCCTTCAACTATTTGGTTAACCATGGCTTAGAATTAAGATATACTCTTACTGTTCTTTACAGGTATTATTGTATCTTCACAGTATCGTATGTATCATGTGATACCATCTGTGAGTTCATGAACCTCTTTTCTTGAATGAAAGAACACCTTCCAGTCCGTCGTCTCAAAGCAAAAGTTAAGTTCTTCCATGCTTTCTACTGAACAATGCAGTATATTCCATAGAGCAGGTTTCTCCCTTTTAATTTTCGGTCTATATTTTGGCTGTAGATGAAGAACATTATGATCTGATTTTCCTAGAACAGGTCTCGACACTGCTTTATAGGCATCTGAAATATTCCCAAAACATTTGTCCTAGATAAGTGTTGAGTGCGTCAGGCATGTAATATATTGCTGAAGAGCTAGAAGATGTGCAGATATATCACAAGTATTAAAGTCCACAAGAATAAACACCGGCTGGTCCACAGACCTCCCCATAGCGTCATTGACACATTTAGCAATTTTATCTGCCACTTCAGTATTTTTTGGTCCTGGCACATAGACAAGAATCACCGTAAACTGCCCAAACTCTCGGGGTAAATAGAAGGGTCTTATTGCAACCATTGCAAAAAAAATGGCACAAATATTTTATATTGCTTTGCCCAGTTATTGTTCAAATATAGGCAGAGTCCACCGCCAATTGATTTTTCAAAAACCTGAAATTGGCTGTAACTATGGAACCATAGTAGTCAAGTTGACTTCAACATATGCATAAAGTGTCTTTGTCTCAGTTGGCATCGCTGTCTATGATGGGGCAGTGCTGATTGGAAGGTTGGGGGTTCAAACCCCGGCACTGCCAAGCTACCACTGTTGCTCCCTTAACCGTCTCTGCTCCAGGGGCACTGTATTGTTGCTGACCCTGCGCTCTGACCCCAGCTTCCTGACATGCTGGGGTACATGAAGAAAATAATTCACTGTGTCTTGTGATCCAGTGAGGTGCAATTTCTGAATCAGACAGTGATGCGCTCAGTGGTTCCTCTTTCAGTCCAGAAATTGTCATTTATATGGAGTTTACAGTTAGAGATGAAGATATAAGTACAGTATACTAATTATTCCAATATCCTGTATCCTAGTGTACTTGTACCAGGAGACAGTTCACAATCAGAGTGTTAGTTTATGTTAGTTATTGAAGAGAAAATCATCAAGTCCAGTCTTATAATTTACCTCCTCAAAGATACTTGATTCAACCCAACATTTACTTGACGGGTTAAGGGAACTCACCAAACAGCAGCCCTCTAGGACCAGATTTCTTCTCATGTTCAGCACATAATCTCTGATAGTCTTTATAATGTATATCATTTATTTTTATAGTTTACTTCTCTCTATGAATAACTTTAAACTAAGTTGCAGAAGTGACTCATGCATGACTCATCCCATATGTACTACAAATATAGGAAGCTGACTAATCCTGACTGAAAATTTAGCCAAACTTAGGTCATCTTATACTTAACATCTAGAAGCCTTAAGGCTGAAGATTGAAAGAAAAAGGATTTCATGCTATTTCAGAGGACTAGAGTACATATTTAATGTACCCATGTGTCTTGACATGTGTGAAGGACATTTTGAATTCACTGGTCTGGACTCACTGGTGGTAGGACGCCATGATTTCCACTTGAGAGCAGGAGCAGAATGACACCAGAAAGTGGCACTCAAAGTAGGTGGGCCTGCATGCATCATTTTTATGAGGCAAATGCAAGTGGACAGGCCAAATGTCGGGGAAGTTGAGGGGGATGGGGTGAAGTTGGCACACACACACACAAACACACAAAGACAGGCACACAGCCACAATTTGGGCTCATTGAAGGCTTCCCTCACTGTACGTGTAGTCTTGGGTGGCCAATGATGTCCAGTTCTTTGTTTTAATGTATGTGTGAGAGAGAACATGTGTTTGCTCTTGTTTTGTCCCACTAATTGTAGGAATACAAGTGAAGCTTAAGCATGTGTGCCAAACTTGAGGTAATCTGGGGCATTAAAATAATTCTTTTGTGCTCTCCTTTTTAGGCAGAATAAAGACCTCAGTAATTATGGAGATAATCAAAACGGTCAGAAATTATACTTCAGCAAAAACAAACAAAGCAAAAAAAAAAAACCAGCCTTCTTTATTTTCTAACAGAGAGGACCACCAACGTCCAGGCAGATTTCACCCCATTTGCTCCTCTCTAATGGAAAACGTGCCCTATACCACAATATATACAGAAACTAAATGTAGTTCAGTAATGCGTTTCAACCATGCATGCTATATTTGGCTTGGGGTTTCCCTAACAGGTGTTTTCGTAATTTCCTTTTTAAATGTTTCACTAAAATAATAACCCAAAGTTCACTATAAAAAAATAAGTAAAGTAAATAAATGTTATTAAATATGTGACCTTATATGTAATCGATCACTATCCGATGTCACCCAGAAGAGAATGTGTTTTCTTTTGAGCCTGTATCTCTCTAGGTTTCTGCTTCATGTGATCTCAGGGAGTTTTTCTTTGCCTATGTCGCCTCTGGCTTGTTCCATTAAGGATCTAGGCCCAAATCCATATTTCTGTAAAAGTGCATAGTGACAGTGTCTATTATTAAAAGCACAATACAAATATAATAGAATTTAATTAAGCTGTGCAAATTCTCCAAGATGCTTGGAACAACCTACGGTTATGATGTTGTACCTGAGAGAATGAATATAATAGTCGAGTCAAGTCAAGTGGGTTTTTATTGTCGTTCCTCTGTATAGCGTTTATACATTGGAACGAAATTATGTTTCTTCAGCACCGTGGTGCAACACAGAAGAGTACGCAAGGCTGCATAAAGTCTTAAGACAAAACAGTGTGAGACAAGTGCAAAACAATAAATACACAAAACAAAACAATAGATACACAGGACGGTAAATACACAGGACAATAGATACATAGAACATGGACTGTAAACTGTAAACATAGACTGTAAACTGTAAGCTATTGTGTAATGTAGCAGCACAAGTATAGAAGTAATACTGGCAGCAAAAACGAGTCCCATTGTATAAAGTGATTGATGCAGATATGTAAAGTGCAGCGTGCAGTAGTACTGAGTTTTACTGGGTTTGGCGTTCATCTAGCCCAGAGTAATCTGAATGCCTCAGGGAAGAAACTGTTGCCTGAGTCTTCTGGTGGTGGCACGGATGCTCCTGTATCTTCTGCCAGATAGCAGGACAGTGAATAGTCCATGAAAAGTGTTAGAGAGTTCGTCCACAATACTGGTGGCTTTGCAGATGCAGCGGTTGTTGAATGAGGTGTCAGTGGTGGGTAGTGAAACCCCAATGATCTTTTCAGATGTCCTCACAATTCGCTGTAGGGTGTTGTGGTCGAAGGCTGTGCAGTTCCCATACCACACAGTGAGACAGCAGGTCAGGACTCTCTCTATCGTCCCTCTGTAGAAAGAGGCAAAGATGGGAGGGGGAAGTTTGGCACTCTTCAGCCTCCGCAGGAAGTGGATGCGTTGCTGGGACTTATTGAGAGTCCAGGCGAGGTCCTCAGTCACGTGCACACCAAGAAACTTGTAGCTTGTGACTCTGTTCACTTGGGTTCTCCTGAAATCGACAATCATCTTTGTAGTATTATCAATATTAAGCGATAGATTTTGTCTCTACACCATTCTGCACGCTGATTCACCTCCTCCCTGTACACTGACTCATCATTGTTCCTGATGAGGCCCACAACCGTAGTGTCATCAGCAAACTTGATGGCGTGATTAGAAATGAACTTTGCAGCAGAGTCATGAGTCAGCAGGGTAAACAGCATTGGACTGAACACACAACCCTGGGGGGTGCCAGTGTTCAGCGTGGTGGTGCTGGAGGTGGAGTTGCCAATCCTGACGGACTGGTGTCTCACAGTCAGAAAGTCCAGGATCCAGTTGCAAAGGGAGGTGTTTAAACCCAGCAGTAGGTAAAGGCTGGTCCATGTAAATATTGATATCATAATATAGATTTGTTTTTACTGTTTGTTATTCTTTAAGCTCTTTATAATAAATGTATATAAATAAATATTTTATAATGATGTAAATAAATAAATAAATAATTTTTCATTATTTTTGAAGAGTGCTACAATTAGCAGCATACATTTTTCATTATGTCGTTTATTAGTAATATGTTTCATAGGAGCATGACCGACTGAATGACGGATGTTTTGCTTCTGAAGTCTGTTATTCATTTACCAGACTTACAAATGAGACATAATATTGTGCGAACATGTAGCTGATCCACTGCGGTTTTAATACTTTAATATTTTTTTTGGTTTTGTTTTGTTTACGCACCTAAATATTTTTTCATATTTTTTTTTTTCCATAACGTGATGAGGATAAAGCTGGAAATCCTACAAAGTACTATAAAAAAAATAACCAGCTGCGTATTTTGTAGTGAGCTGTACCTGCACCTACGTTGGAAACACTATTTTGTAAATAAGCTGTTAATACACTTTATTGTTGTTGGTGAGGTTTTAGCCTTTTTGAGACATACAATGATTATTCCAATGAAAAGTAAGACACTTATTTAAAAAGAAAAAAAGCATTATAAGATAAATTAACAGAGTTTAGGTAAGTATTAAGATGACATAAAACAGTATTGTTGAATTTTCTGATCTGATTGGTCAGATGGTGTTGATTAATTTTCTATAACAGCAGCTCTGAGATTAGTTCCAGCAATTCACTGATTTATATTATTATTTGTATTACTTTTAAAGGCACTATACAAATAAGTTGTTATTATTATTATTATTATTATTAATAATAATATTATTAATATTATTATTATTCTAATACATTATTGCATGGGTGTCCATAGTCCAACTCCAGGGGCAAATGCTGCCCATGGACAGATGTTAATTGGCTTGCAGCTTCTCTCTCAGAATGTATGATAGATGGCCTAATTCTTCCTTTAACCTGACAGTAGTAGCAGACTGTGTTAACACGGTTGGCTACATTGCAAGAGTCTTTATTTCTCTGGACTACACCTGCAACTTCTATACATCTATTTTCCATACAGTTTATCCTAAACAGGGTCACAGGGGAGCCTGGAGACTATCCCAGAGAACTCAGGGCACAAGGCAAGGGACACCCTGGACGGGGTGCCAACCCATCACAGAGCACAATCACACACACATTCACAAACTACAGACAATTTGGAAATGCCAATCAGCCTACAGTGCATGTCTTTGGACTGGGGGAGGAAACTAGAGGAAACCCCCCAAGCACAGAGGCACTATTCGAATGCCCAACCCCAGAAATGCAAGGCAGCAGTGCTAACCACCTGCAACTTAATTTATCAAATGATATTTAGTCATGGTTACAGACAAAAAGCAACAACGTTAACAGTGCGATTTCAAAAGAGCTGGAAAGAAGGATATTGTTTCATCGAAAGCCATAGCTAATGTGCATGCCTTGATGTCAAAAGACTGTTGAGATTATCGAGGAATATAATATCATGAGACATTATGAAACAAATCATGAACTTTGCAAAAAAAAATATTCCGAATATAAGAAGTCAGCGGACCTGAAGCAGCTGGAAACTATTGAGGAAGAAGTAACCTTTCATCACAGCAACAGGGCACAGAACATTAGAGCTAATAAGTAGCAATGCTTCTAACTACAAAGTGTGGAAGACCTTATCGTGAATCCTTAACTAATGTAGTCAATGTCATTTGTGTCCCAAAAAGCACATGATAAGTTGGGGGGTTGGGGGTTTGGGGGGTTTTGGTCTTATTAACTTCAAGAGGGAGAAAAGTAAATAAAGGCTGGTAAGGGAATGATTGTTTCTAGCCAGTATAATGTGAGAACAGGAACTAACAAATATTGCAGATGTTACAGACCATTAACTGTAAATATGAATGGATAAAAAGTATGTTTTGTTCTTTAATAAATAAAAAAAAGTCATCAGTGGCAAATTGCTGTGGTATAAGAGGAATAAAACACTGTAGACATGGTGTTATCGGAGAATAAGAATACAGCTCATGTTTTCATCAAAGCCCAAGTTGAAGTTATGTGCAGATATGTGCATTTGTATGGCTGGTTGCTGAAACTTGCGTGCTGTTTCTGCGTTTCGACTTCTGATGGACTGCTTTTGAATCATATTCATATAAAGCTGAAACACTCCTGTTGTGGGTATTGTGGGTATCAGGTAAAGTTACTCAAAGCTTCGCCTTTCTATGTAGGCACCACTGTACTGCCCGAGTGCACACGAGGTACACAATGCACTTCATTTATGCACCTTAAGGAAATCAATGTACAAGAAGATGTAAAAGACATTACATGGTGGTTCAGAAAGAATTTTATTAGAATTACTGACTGATACTGGATTTGAGACCTGCTGCTTTTTTTTTTCATCTTTTTTTTTTTAAAGGCAATCCACATGTACCTGCAGAAGTCTACCCAGATTAAATTTAGGTACAAACAAGCAACAAAAGTAATTTCTAAGAAAATCATTGCAATAGGGCATATCGAAAAAAGATTGAATCAAACATTGACCTGAATCAAACTGAAGAGATAATACCAGGGGGAAAAAGGTTTTGTTCTTTCAGTTTTTTCCAAGAAAAATAATCGATTTTTCAGACCCAGAAGGCTATTTATTCACACAGTTGGACAAAATGATAATAATAAATAGTCAGAAAATTATGCTCTCAAAACCATTTTGATTGCTGAGTTTCTTACATGTCACTGCCTTCTTTTCATTGGTGCAAAGGACAGTTTCAGTGGTCAATAGTAAATAATTATTTATTTTTCTGAACACAACTTAGTTTTAATTGTGTCCAGTTAGGTCACAGACATGATTATCTCTAGCTGTACATGGCATTTTGTACAATGGTGGGAAATGTTAAGATATCAAAATCGATTGGGCTTTGCAATTGGGAGACTCTCTTTTGAGCAGGTAAAGACACCACATTCTACAAGTAATTTAAGGTGCTCCTTCTCTGTTGGCCATCAATCATGGATGTAGAATTTGTGTAGTTACTGTATTTGTGCTACTTTTGCCATGTAACTTTAGACACTGCATTAAATGAAACCTTTGTTATTCCTTCAGTTACATCACTAGTCTACATTCAAAATGATATGGAGCGTATCTAAAGAAATTAACCACCTGTTGCTTTGTTAGATTTCCTGTAGTCTAATGTTAACCGAATTCTTTCCATGGGACAAATGGATTGCTCACCTGCTGAGGCATATGCAACTTTTCTCATTCCAGATATTGCTCCACAGAATATATCTTGAAAGCGTTTATGCACGATTTACACAAGAATATTTGAAACGTTTAAAAACTTTCAAAAGAACTGCAAGGTGTGCAAGGAGTTTCTGGATAGCAGACCTACTTGAAATGAACTATAAAAGGAACAGTTAAAAATAAGGAACTAGGGAAATGTTATATGTCACACTGTTATATATTTCATAATGTAGACTATTTTGTTTCCGTTCTGTCTATAATAGCGTCACCATTTTTCAAGTGGTTATATCTTTATCACACTGCAGCGCTGCTGAAATCTCAAATCTGATTGGTCAGAAGATATTGATTAATTTTCTCTAACAGCAGCTCTGACAGCAGTGATGTTTGTAATTCAAAGCACAGGTTTATATTAATGTGCTCGTTCTAATCTGTTATTGTTTCTATAGTAACAGCTCAGTCACAGGGACTTGTACAGCAGATGATCTATCTAATAATAATAATAATAAACAGATCAGATTTTTTTTAAATGTTATTTTACAAAGAAAAAACATATTGCTGATATGGTGAAGCTTTCTGTAATGATACATTTATTGGACTGGAAGGAGTCTCCAGTGTGACAATGAGCTATTTTTTCTGGTTTCTCAGTATCATGACAAACTATGCTTTATTTTTTTCTTACTAACTTAGAGAAGGAGAGATAAAGAGAGGCTGTTGAGGGAATGACAGTTTATAGCTGCTTATAGCTGATGTTTTGTGTCACCCTTAAGTTTATCTATAAGCTAGTTTGCCCCCAAACAGTGACAAAATTCACATTTAGAAGATATACACATTCAAAATGTACAGTCTCTCTCTACCACCAATACGGATCAACAGTTTTGATGACATCATTCTGCACTTCAGCGTCTCAACACATTTTCTGTTCAACCAAATGCTCTCTAGAATCTGAAGTGTCCCACCCCCAATATTATAAAAATCCATGGTACTAGCTGTCAAGTACGACTTAACCCGGGATCTGAGGTAAGCTAAACGCTATTGGCTATTTTAAAAGGGGGAGGAGCCACTCTATATGTCCCACTCTGGCTTCCGTGGAATTTATGTAAGCACATTGAATAACGCCGCACGTTTCAAGGCACTTCATGGGGACTTTAAATGTAACTATAAGTGGTTAAAAAGTACTTTTAGTGGGTTAGTGGTGAGCACTGTTGCCTCACACCTCCGCAGTTGGGAGTTCGAATCCTGGCTTCACCCTGTGTGTAAGTTTCTCCCCTTCCTTCACAGGGTTTCTCCTGGTACTCCTGTTTCCTCACCCAGTCAAAAGACATACATTATAGACTGAGTGGCATTTCCAAACTGTCCATAGTGTACGAATGTGTATACAATCGTTCCCTGCGACAGGATGTCACCTGGTCCATGGTGTCCCCCACCTTGTGTTCCCCCGAGTTCACTGGGACAACCGGGATAAGCGGTAAAGAAATGGATGGATAGATGTTGGCAAATCACTGTTGTATAAAAGAACAACAGGAAATCCTGTTATTGGAAAATAGTCAAGTTTGGGGTTGGTGACATTAACTCCACTTCATGTGGCACTGACTCGTTGATTATTTTCCTATAACAGAACTCCCCCAAAGGTTTTATTTCTTACTTAAACTATTTGCATAGGAAACCCTTTTCGAAATGTAAAAACACTAAATGTTAGCGTGTTGTTTGTGGATAGTGGTATAAAAAAACAGACCTCACAGGACACCGAGGTGCATCAGTCCCTCCAGGATTTTTACGAAGGAATGAACGCAAAATCGAGGAGACGCCGTAATATTCAGAGGAGCGTGCAATTTTTCAAAACTACCGCAGATTTGATCCAAGACAACACGTGTCGTGTCACAACACGCATTCGGTCGATTTGCTCGTGTCGAACATGAGCACGGCGAAAAGGTCTCGTTTACCAACAAAGACCCAGGAAAACTATTTTTGTTCGGCTGCAATTTCGCAGTAGTTTTCTGCAGGGCAAATTTTGAGAAAAGCCGCAGAGAAATCCATCATATTTCGGAGGCAACAATCACACACACAAAAAACTCGGTGAAATCATGTACGAACTGGTTTATGAGCACGAAGTCTCTTAGTGTTCAGCCTCAAGCTGTGTTTTTATTCAGGAAAAAAATGAGTTCTAACATGATGTTTTGACGATCTGGGACACAGCTCAGGATGCACATAAATCCCATTTGTGATCCATTCCAGTTTTTCCAGGCACCTGAATCCAACGTAACCCACTAACGCGGTGTGTATGGAGTGTGTGTGTGTGTGAGAGAGAGAGAGAGGAGCGAGCGCAATCGAGCCTTGTTTACAGCGCCGGAGCTGCGATAACGGGAGCTCCACTTTACTATACGCGCTTATCGGAGATCATAACAGTGATGGAGATAATACACTCAGCGATAATCACACCGCTTTAGTTCAGTCACCTGCCGCGGGTTTGCTCGCTCGGTGCGAGTTTCTGCGTGGAAATAATAAACACCTAGCTAATTACTACTAGCCGTGCCGTGCTAACGGATCCGAGCTCCCGATTCAAAACCTCAGCCTTGCGCGGACGGAGGAGTGGGAGCGCGAGGAGACGAGAAGGACAGAGGAGGAGACGCGACGCCGGTCCTTTTCACGCCTCTTTCGGATTATTTATTATTATTTATTTTTATTTTAATTCTCCATCTTCTCGATCGCGCCCGAGTTCGGGAAGTTGCCCCTTCGCATTCGTCGGATGGAAACGAATCCCCTCGAATGAATCTGAGCGACGCGCCGACATCCAGCGTCTCACCCTGCTAGTTAGCCGTTAGCTCGCCGCGCGCACGGTTTTCCCATCGGACCGGCTACAAGGCGGCTAGCTCGGGTCATCTCGCCCCGCGAAGAGATGGAGTCGGAGGATGCGGGCTTTCAAATTCATTCGTCAGCGTGTGCGGGAGTCCGCGAACACCTCGGCTAGCGCCTTACAGGCATCATTCAAAGCGAGTCTCCGCAGCCTAACCCGAGCTCAGTGACTAAACCCCATGCTGAAGCCAAGACACGAGCTAAACCGGCTAAGCTAACCGGACTCCAATTGAAATTCCTTTACGCATTAGGCTAAACACGCCAAGCTAGCGCGCGCGAGAGAGAGAGAGTGCGTGAGTGTGTGTGAGAGAGAAGATTTCAGTTAGAAAAGGTTAAAAAAAAATGTTTTGTTTTTTGTTTTTTTGGACAATAAAAATACACCAGAAATATTCAGATAACCGAAAGTAATCTTTTTTTTTTCTTCTTTTTTTCAATTAAATTTTATTTATGATATTTTTTTTCCAGAAAAGGCTATAAATAATTATAGTCGGCTGGCTATTTTTCGGTGTCATATTTTTCTTTTTCTTTAGTTACTTTCCCCTCCAGTGTTTACAGGAATGAGGTGTTGGACAGCCAGGACTCATTTGTCCTCATGTTGTGCTCTGCTGCTGCTGCTGCTGTCCCTCTCAGTTCACTGCCAGTGGTCCTCGAATGACGGAAGTAAGTGAATCAACTAGTAAAAACACCTTTACAGCAGTTGTTGGAAATGGTTATAAAAGCATAAAAGTTTGGCTTTAGTCCCTAGCAGCACTGTGGTGTGTTTATTCTCTCTCTCTCTCTCTCTCTCTCTCTCTCTCTCTCTCTCTCTCTCTGTGTGTGTAAGAGAGAGAGAGACACTAGTGAACAAAATCAGCTGTTTGGGACAAAATATGTTTCCTTCCCTGTGAGGAATTTATGCGTTTCCCCTCTCAAATTCCCCTTTTATAGACCCGTGTAGCTCATGTGAG